>JADDOH010006033.1:0-147860 GCA_016648135.1 Agrypnia vestita | reverse complement strand
TGACTTATTCGCAGACACAAATACGAGTATATTCTTAAGTGAAATCTCAAAAAAATTATATCAAGGTTAAAACCTATGAACAATGCAAATATAAACACACACACACTCACATACGTACATACAAACTAATTACATCACATCTAAGTGAGTATTTTATAGATATTATTGAACGCAATTGAAAAATGCATGAAGCAGATATTTTCAAATATTTCAATATTTTTCTTTGTAACACAGTTGTCAGCTTCAAATAAAATATAAAAATTAAAAATAAAAGAAAAAAAATCTTTTATTTTTTAGCCCCAGGGCGCTGATTGATTAATTTAGATAAATTATATTAAAATAAAACACAAATCACTTTGTTTTCACCACTTTATTAGATTATACAATCTACATGTTTTAAGAACAATGTTCTCTTCATCAGGATTATTTGTGTACTAAAAATTGAAAAAGTTAAGATTAAGATTCCATCCCCTTCAGATGACATTCCTAATAATTCACACCTCCGATCCCCCCCCCTCCCCTCATCCACCACTCATCATTCTCTTCAACGTAACACACTTGCATGGTTTAACTTTTTCAATTTTTAGTACACAAACAATCCTGATGAAGAGAATATTGTTCTCGAAACATGAAGATTGTATAATCTAATAAAGTGATGAAAAGAAAGTGATTTGCGTTTTAGTTTAATAATAAGGTCACCACAAGCCTTCTTTCAGAAGAAGAAATATTCTTCGAACAATAAATTATATGTAGAAGTCTCACAGAGATGAAGTATGAAGTATGAAGTACTACCAGATCATGAGAAAAGACTACAGATGTCTCTACATAGTTCATTCAAATAAACGAAAGATTCTCAGATTTGTTATATATATATAAAACTTTCAAACATATGATAGGGTATAGACGTTCTTACGATGGAATTGGTGAAAGTTGCATTGTGTAGAGTGATCACTTAAGTCAGCTGATATAGGTTGAAATCCCTGGGCTATCGTATAAAAAATACTTTTATATACGTTTCTCATATAAATAGCTTCGTCTCTGTGAGACTTCCATATTTTAACTTAATTAAGATATTTTTTGTTTTATCTAACTATACCAATTTTAATTCGATATGTAAAAATGTCCATATTTTATATTTTATAAATATATATATATATATATATATATATATATATCATATATATATATATATTATCAGGAACAATATTTACGTACAAAAAACTATATCTCGAATAAATCGCAGGGTGGCCCTCGTAGCCCAGTGGGCATGACTCTGGCTTCTCACACCGAGGGTTCCGGCTTCGATTCCCAGTGAGATCACAATTACAAAATCTGTGTGGTTTAGTCAAGTCTCTGTGTTTTGTAATACGTTTCACTTTTGCAATTGGGCCTCTTGGCCAGTTGAAGCGTAAAATAAAAAAATATATACTGTATCATTATTATGTTTTTTTAAGTCACGTTAGCTTATTTATGTTAATTTGTCAAGCAAAAAAAAAAATATTTAAAATATTTACATGCACTGAAATCGATTTCCAAAATATATTTATGCAGACAATTTTCCACGAAAATGTATTTCGATATTTTCTCATTTTGTTATCATATTACTTTTTTCTTTTTCAGAAGCCAACATCACTCCGCATTTTCAAGAACCCATACAAAAAAGTTCGTTTATATCTGTAAATTGCCCAATTTCACTGAATTATTAAAAAAATATTATATTCAAATACCTATACTAAATAGATATCTTTTTTAAATTAATAAAATGTCGTTCCTTTTACTGATTGTTGTGATAAAATAATTACATAAAATATAATATAGTTTATTTATTTTAGTGCAGTGTTAATAATAATGATGTCTTAATAGAAATTTAATATATAATGTGACGGATTTCGGTCGGAACGCTTAGAATAAATGTGATTTAACATGTGCGACAGCGTCTAGTGATGGGAAAATACATCAGATCACGTTTCAAATGCATGAAGAGCGCGTCGTCGTGCACGATGCTCCTCTTCCACGCTCTGCTGCTTCTCACGCTTCCTCCCTTCACCACCAGGTTCTTCTCCGTCAGGTGCGAGGCGGCCTCCTCGGGAGACCAGCGCGGGAGCCCAGCTAGCGACCGCGGCTCGGGCACCCTGAGCTCCAGGGTCGTGAGGACTAAGTACGGAGACCTCAGAGGCGTGATCGTTACGCTGGAGTCCCGCTACCTGGACGCCGTGGAGATCTTCAGGGGCATCCCCTACGCGTCGCCACCCCTGGGGTCGTTGAGGTTCATGCCTCCCGTTTCCGGCGCTCTGTGGTCGGGGATCAAGGTGGCGGACAGGTTTAGCCCGGTGTGTCCCCAGGTGCTGCCGGATATTAGGAACGAGACGGCGGTGCTGAAGAGGGTGTCCAAGGGAAGGCTGGAGTACCTGAAGAGGATCCTGCCATTCCTGGTCAACCAGTCGGAAGACTGCCTGTATTTGAACATCTATGCACCAGCTCAAGGTAAGATTTCTATTGTTATTCATCCCTTTTATTTAATATGTTTTACTTCCGTAGATAGGCCTCTTGGCCTGATGAAGGGTAAAATTAAAAAATAATGTATTTTTTTTAGATATGTCTTTTTCAGACGCGTGATATTATTTATTTTAGTTATATAAGGAAACAATTTTTTTTCAAATATTTGCATGTACTGATATCGATTTCCAAAATAAATTTACGCAGACAATTTTCCACGAAATTGTATTTCGATATTTTCCATTTTGTTATCATATGACTATTTTCTTTTATCATTTTATTTCTTCGTAAATTTTAAAATAATGTGAATTTTTCATAAAATGATTAAGGCCCAAAGTCAGAGCCAAAACTTAGATGACTTAAAGGTTAAGGTACGCTTTAAAAGTGTTATTCTGTGCTGAAAATTACGCTTTTAGGGCGTACCTCAACCTTTAAATCAGTAAGTATTGACTCTGAAGTCAGGCCTTAGCCTCCTTTTAAGTATATTTTTAGAATACAAAATAGTTTTTTTATACATAAACTGGTAACAATTTTCATTTATAACTTCACCGGATATAAAATATATTTTTTTAAATGATATCGAATTAACGCATGTAAAAGGCAAATTGTAAAAAATTTTTTTGTCTCATATTTTTTTGAACTGAAAATTCAATCAATGTTTCTAATCAAAGCAGGTTGTAAGGTTTAACGAATAAATTACGTAGAAATTTGGTTTTGAAGGATATAGTTATTTCGTAAGAATATTTTTAAGGTTGGATGGCATTAACATAAATAAACTACTGCTATCTTAGCTGAACTTGCGTATCCAACCTAGATAGGTACTTAATTCCTACGTATTTTATCTTAAAATTAGGCAATCCACCCTTAAAGAGCGGTTTGTGAACGTATTTTATCAAACATAATAATTTCATTGTATGTCCGTCCATCCGTCTGTCTGTATCCGTAACTTCGTGTAACGTTCGTAATTTCGTTCGAATTCACGGCTTTAAAAACAGCCGGAGATGGGGCTTGAACCCCCGGCCACCAAATACGAACCGGCCGATTTACGCATGTTGCTACGGTCGCCTATCCATAGATCACTAAAAATATGCTATTAGTATATACTAGGGCTTACCAAAGAGGCGTACCAACGTTCCGTCATTTTTGACTGGCTTCAGCTAGTAATATTAAAAATTTAATTAGACGAATTCGTGTAAATGTTAAACCGTATAATAGTCTGTACCTGCACTAATCAAGCCTCTTTTTCTTTTGTTTAAATTTTTTATTCTTTCTTGTTGTATTATTCTCAACATGCCAAAGTTTTTCTGCTAATAATTAAGTTTCTTTTTTTGTTTTAATTTTTCATTCTATCTTGTAGTATTATTTTTAAAGTGCCTATATTTTTCTGCTTACTAATTAAGTCTCTTTTTGTTTTGTTTCATTTTTTTAATTCTTTCTTGCTGTATTATTCTTAACATGCCTAAGTCTTTCTGATAATAATTTAGTCTCTTTTTCTTTTGCTTAAATTGTTATTCTTTCTTGTTATATTATTCTTAACATGCCTAAGTTTATTTCATAACAAATTCTCATTATGAACATATTTCTAAAAGTGGAGACCTGTAATTAGCCATCTATATTGTATTAATGTTTTTTATGCTTCTTTGTTGTGCTGTTGGTCTTCTGTGAATATAAAATAAATAAAAAAACTCTTTTTGAAGATAATAACTAAAAATTAAGCATTTTTAATTACTCCAGTATTTCAAACGCAAGCGATACTAGAATAAAAAATATGAAATTGTGTTTAATACAAAAAAAATGGTACAATATGCCTACTGATATAATAATTTAAAAAATATCGTATTAATGCGAACAACTAAAATCACATTTTTTGTTACAATATTTAACGTAAAGAGGTTTTATTATAAATACATAATTATAGATGATGGACATAAATATTAAAAAAATAATTGTACGCTTTTCGTAGAATATTAATTGATATAATATTTTCCCAAGTTAAGAATCGACAGTTTATAAATGAAATATAATTTAGCATACTTTTGTAACATATTTTCTGCCAAAAACGCGATACTGCGGACCATTAGCCTTTGGAAAACCTTTCAATATTAGAACGCCACGCTACGTGGTAATCTAGACTTTCAAAAATATACTCCCCTTACATGTAAACGATATAAATCGGTATCACGTGCCGGCCGAGGAATAAATTTATATTCGCGCCTATAAATAAAAATTAAAAACAAAACATTTTATAAAAATGGCAACATTGGAATAATTTATAATGCAAGATTTTATGTTAATATCTTGCAAACTGTTTCCTTGCGTTCCACTCTATGTATGCGATATACGAGCACACGTCATTTGTTTCAAAACGTTTTTTGCATACTGAACATAACAGCTTTGCACGGGTATTACAGCTCTACAGGGTATTCGATAAATTTCGAAAAAGTGGGTTCATTCGATAGCGCTACGCAATGCGCCTATTAAGATTACATTAATATCGCCTTGTTGAGATCTGAAATGCTGGATCAAAAATGAGGTTTGCACAAAATTACAATCTGTATTATGATTGCGCTAAATACGTATCGGGTGGTGCGTTTTTTTCAATAATTTTAATTGCCAGCTTCAAAAATTAATAAAATCATATGTTTTTATTAAGAGACAAGGTGTACCTACAGATTATTTTAAAATGCATTAAGATATTATTTAATGTGTAGAAATATCATATATAAACTATTTAATATTCGAGTCTTTAGGTAGGTTGGAAATGTGTCAAACTCAAACGCATACACGGTGACGTACAATTAATATTATAATTGCTTCAAAAAAGCTGGATGCAGTACGTAGTTTCGCCATTACCAGTTTCAAAAAACAGCCAAATCGTACTAACAGTATCAGACAATGGACTACTGGCTAAGCAGCGGCCAATTGCAGACACCGATGGCTAGGCAGTATAGCTGCCCGCAGGGCATAGCAGCAGTTATAGCACCGAAGCTTAACTGCTATTTATGTGCTATTACGTTTATTTTATAATTATTGAGTACGCAGTTCCTTACACGCATCTTTCTTCGTCAAATATATTTTTTGTTCGGCTGTTAAGAGCAAGCTTCGTAATCCATTTCTGCGCTTATGATCCGTAATGACAACTGTTAATGCTCTTCTTGTCAGTACCTAAAAACAATTACTTCTCCGAATTCACCAACTACTTAATTGAAAACATTCATCCGACACTCAAAAATTAAAACTTTTTTTTTGGATACTGAATAATTTGGAAACTGTAGAAATTGTAATGAATGTGAATTCCTAGAAAACACTCATTAACCACCCACAAAGCACTTTTTCGATCCTAGACTTATTTCCGTTCCCTTAAAAGAGATTCTCTTTTCATTACGCAACTCCGCTCTACCCGAATACATTGACAAATTTTTTATTTTAGTTGAAGACCCCATGGCAAGAAATTGTTAACTAACATTTTTGTCAAAAATGAGTTAATAAGCTGTCTAAAGTAAATATTGTACGCTCTTTCCATTGGAAATAAATTCAGAACATAAAATAATTAGAACATGTTCAAATCATAGGGATGAACATGTTAACTACACTTTTTCATGAAAATCAAATCAGTTACTGATGGGAAGAACATGTTATCTTCAATAATAACATGTTCATGCTATCATTCTGAAATTAACACGCCTTTTAATTTGATTGGAATATTTATGGTTAATATAAATTTTACTCTGGCAGTACTGTCATATATTTGTTTTTATTTGAAGACTATTCTAATATGTACCTATATATTATTTTTCAATCATTTTAAATGGTACATACCATGTTTTGTATTGTTAAATAACATGCCAGGTATTTTGTAATTTTGGATAATGGATGTTAAATAGGGAGAGCATTTGAAGGGTTGTTTAATGTTCGTGTTTTACCAATTTTAAAAAGGTATTATTCTATTAAAAATGAGTTTCAAAGGCGAAAAAGTGGTTGTTAACTAGTTTTTTTTTAGGAAAAATTCGTATTTTTTTTAATTTTCGGTGCTTAAGTGCGTTTTTTTTTTACTTTGTAAATCCTTTTTGATATTTTATTGACATAAATCAATAAAAAATAATCTTGAATTAGCAATGAAACATATTTTTTAAAGGCGAAATGCAAATGTCTAATTATCTCAAAATGACTTGAATGTTAGTTAACAACTTCTTCCATGGGGTCTTCAGTTGGTTATTAATTATAATTAATAACCAACTATAACCAAAAAAAATTAATAAAAAACGAATCAAAACATATTAAAATCTCTTACAAATATATTAATGTCTCATATAAATATATTCTTCTAACGGAGACGAATCTATTTATATGGGACAAAAGTCCTTGAGTGTTTACTTCAGCGACCACTTTGCTTAATATAAGGTTCATTGATTCCACCTTGTGAGATATCTATAATATATTTTGATTAATAACAATCCTTCTGCGAACAAATTTCTTGTAATTGTGTTCTTGAAAAAAAAATGTTCTTACTCAAAAATATTGCGAATTAAGGAATATAGATCAGAATTAATTTGAGATGAATTTATTTTAATTTCGCTGGGAATTTTTTGAACACCCTACGTACATGTGTTTCATAAATCACGCCAGCACTAATGAAATGTATATTTCATTTTTTCCAACGGTTTTCGTATTTATTATTTTACTCGGCGTAATGGAGTTGCATCAACCGGAAATTAACTACTCTTTTCAAAATGGCATCCGCCTCAAGGCTCGCAGCAGCGGGAATATTGAATTATTGTTATGTAAATAATATGTAAAGCGTATATTTCTGAAATAGTTGTGGAGCACTTAATGCGTGAAACAGAGAGCTTGCAGATTTTAAAAGGTTTTTTATTTAACTCTTTCCCGGGCCGAGGTAGGTAATACGCATTCACAGAAGCTAAATTTGCTTAACCTTTACCATACCGTGATAGGAAATACGAATTTGCAGCCATGCTGTAAATGGCTGCTAATGTGATTAGTAATTTGAGTTAAGAAATTTGAGTTTTTTTAGCATTCTTAAAATAATAAAATACTAATCAAATCTTTGTTACCCGATTTTTACAACAAATTAAGGAATCTTTATAAAAATGGTCAACATGGTACATCAAATCACAAAATGATTTTATGTTTCAAATGGACTATATAAAAGTATGCACCATGTGCGATATTTGATTTTTATGATTTCAACTTTATCGTGCTGAAATTTGTTGATAAAAATTGGCTACCGTGGAAAAAGTTTAACTATAACTATATTCATCCGGTAGTAATAATTATGATGAAAGCCAGCAGTTCGATGATGTCACTTGGTTTGCTTGTCAACACAAATACAACGAAAACTTTCATAATTGTCCATAATTGGCAAGAAAATATTAGAAAATAAAATAACTTTTTTCACTCATGTAAAATTTGTTTTTTTCGTAATAACCTTTAATTATAGGGCTTCAAATATTGAGCATGAAAAATAAAATAAATTGTAGTAATCCAATGACAATAATTTCGTTGTCTGTCTGTCCGTCCTTCCGTCCATCTGTCTACGTCCTTAAATTTTTAGAAGCAATTTTTTTTCCAAAAATTATTTGCCGAAAAAATTTTTCCCAAAAATTTGTTTCCGAAATTTTTTTCCCAAAAACTTTTTTCCTAAAAATTTTTCTCCAAATATTTTTTTTCCGAAAATTCTTTTTTGAATTTTTTTTAAAATAAAATAAATACATATTTATTTCTTAGGAACCGACATGTAAAAGTACCATCATTTTTGACGGGTTACGGCTAGTAATAATATAATTTTGAACATTCACGCCCCTTAAACAGAATATTCCTCCTTATTTTAAAATTTGTATGTTTAACATTGTACGGCTACGAGCACTGGATCTTGACCGAAAGAATCCGCTCGAGGCTATGAACTCAAGATGGGATTTCTACGAGGAATAGTAGGAGTTATAAGAAGATATAATCAGAAATAAGAGAATGTCTCGAGTAGTGCCAAGTACTCTACTTCAAGACATTGGTCAGTAAAGATTGACCTTTATCGAGAAATCACAGTTACGGTGACTGGAACATATCTTGCGGATGCTGGCAGATATTTCAGGCAAGATCAGGAGGCAAAAGACCAAGAGGCCGTCCTAGGAGGAGCTGGCGGAAACAGTTGGAGGATTGCTGCGTAGCGAGTTTGCAACTAAATTGAGCTGGGTGGAGAGCGAAGCCCATGATAGGAAAAGTTGAAACCTTCTATGCGGTGCAGGGACCCTGACCCATTAGGATAAGCGGTAGAAGAAGAAGAAGAAATATGTTGAATATTATTTTTACTCTGAAATTAATATACCTATTATGTCATTTGTCGTGCAATAAATGATATTTTTTATCTCAAATGACGTTCTGTGTATTACGGAGGATTAACCTTAAGCCTATATTAAGAATATTTAAAAATTATTTATAATATTATGATAATTTTTTTTTTAATATTAATTGATTACAGTTTGACATTTGAATTTGGTGAAGTCTGATATTTGAATAGCTGTAATAATAAATATTATCCGTGTTGTTTTCCTAAGAAAGCAGAACTGCTCGTTTTTAGAGGAGAAGTTCATTTACATTGTAATAAAAACAAAGTAATGAACATAATTCAGTCTATAACAGATATGTTAGAAATACAAATAATATGTTTAATTGCAGTAAATAAAATATATGGACTGTAAAAAATATATATGAAATAATAATGGAATATTCGATAATAGATAGATTGAAGTTATTAATGAATCACATATATATAATCTAAATGGTAGTTCATACATTTTTTAAAATCCATTAACGATTTTGCATTTTCAATACTTAGTTAGCAGTAGGTTAGAAGCAATGTCAACTCAGTTTACATATTTGGCGAGAAAAGGTCAAAACATTGATATAAATACTAAAGACGCCATGCCTCAAGCCATTACTGTTTGCTTTCTACTAGTTTTCAATTAACATTTCATTAATTTTAATACAGCGTTTGATTAAATTACTCTACAATTTATGTACAACCCACACAAAATATGGCATAAATTTTGTTACAGTATAAATTATGATGAATGATTAATTCCGAAACGAATTTGTTACAAGTTGCGAAATAAATTTATTTGTCTCCACGAAAATTGTTTTCAAATCAAACTTTCTAACTGGGACAATCACAATATGGAAAATTTATATTTAGGACATGAATTTAATTTCGTATTGAAAAGTTGCGGAATTGAATTCGGCACAAGACATCGTCCGCATTATGTAAAATATTTCGCCAACTTTCACAGCATAACAGTTTCCGCAAAAGTTTAATAAAACCCATTCTCTTTGCTCTTCGCTGTCGATCTGTGTTTTCTTTGCGAAACGTCGCCGGAGAGTTATCGGTACTGCAACGATGCTAAAAATATTTTAAAGTTTAAAATGTAAGTTTAATGATCGGTATGCAAATATTTCCGAAAAACTTTTGCATGGTGAGCATTTCCATTTGTGGGATATTTTATATTTTCAAACGATACAACGAGTAAAATTAATTCGTCCGCTTCGAGTATATCGTCCCATGATAGTCAAAACATGGTAACCGACAATTTTGCTCAAATAGCTTTTATTTGTTAAAAGCACCATAAATAGCTAAACGCATCATCTCAATTTGATAATTACGTAATAACATGTAATATGGATTTTTTGCCCCTATATTTATCGTAAGCGACAGCGACCTAAAATTTAGGTTAGGCAAAACATCGTAAGGATTAAGCATCCCTTGAGTTTATGACTCGCTTCTCTGGTAACAGTAGTGGCGATTGGACAAACCCCGCAACGGCCTAAGACAGTCCATTTTTCCATACGCGTACAGTAATAATATAATATAGTGTATTATAATATAGTATAACATTAACAAAAAGTTGGTTCAGAAAGTGCTAGCGACTCCTTGGGGACAGTGCGAACTTATATTACAGTAGAAAGTAAGCTTTCTATAATGAAAGTTTTTACGAGAGTGGGATAAAGAACAACCATTTCTATCTCTGGGGTGAATCTGATGGAAAACGTGGATGTAATGAAATTTCTAGTATACTATTTAATTATTTGAAAATCCTAGAAAAACAAAAGCAACTATGTGATATTATGCTGTATTGCGATAGTTGTGTTGGCCAAAATCTTTGCTTTCCATGATATCATATTTTATGAAAATAGCTACATTTATACAAGCAACAAAGATATCATTTTTACTTCCTGGTCATACAATTATGCCCGTCGATTCTATACATTCGACTATTGAAAGTTTTGTTATTTGGGCGTCGAGTGATTTGGGCGCCTTCGGAATGACCGACAGTGATTTCAAATGCGAGGGCTAATCCTGAAAATTATAAAATATATAGCAGTGATGACGAGTTTCGTGATTGGAAATCTTTTTCGCTGTCTTACTTGCCGGCAAAACATAAAATAAAATTTAACGAGTTTAGAAGTGCGTCATCTAAGCAAAACTGTCTTAATATTGAACAAAAATATGGCTTTTTTGATGATAGCAAGATAGATATTATTGACACAGAAAAATTATTAAATCCCGCCAAAGTTTTTAGTAATCAATTCTTTACAGGAACAACTGTACAAAAAAAGTCTGAAAATATTAAAAACAAAATATAATGACCTGCATAAATTATGTAAAAATGGCATAATTCCCAGAAGGTTTCATCATGAATACTTAACACTCCCCCATGACTCTAAAGCAGGTACAAAGCTGATGATTTAGCAGAATCAAATGAGGATGATACACAAGTACAGCACTGTGCATTTGGTGTTAGTTACCAAAAACTTAAATTCTTTTGAAATTCGTTTGTGCGTAGATCGAATAAAGTATAAATGTGCATTTATTTATATTACAGCATTTTATTGTAAAGAGAACATACTTAGCAATAGATATATAGAATATTATTATGTCCAATTTACTTATTATAATTCATAAAATTTCTTATTTATTCTTTCCTATGGATTGTAATGTGGGAATTCCCGCATTTTTAGATTACCATTAGTGTAGAACTTAATTGTTTCCAAGAATTAATATTAATAATGCTGTCTCTATTTAATTTGCAAACAAATTGTACAGCTATCTTTCTAATTTCAACTATTACCTTTCCTTAGTGTTTGAACAAAATTGTTTCTTAGAATCGTGCAGAAATACAAAAACCTACACTAATTTTTAAAATTATGTAGCATTTCTTTTCAATAGTTTACTTATAAAAACTTAATTGTTACCATGAGTTAATATCAATAATGCTCTTTATCTAATTTCCAATAAACTGTATAGCTATCTTCTTCATTAAATGTATTACCTTTCATTGGTTTTTGAAGTAAATTTCTTCTTAGAATCGTCCAGAAATACAAAAAACTACACTAATTCTTAAAATTATATAGCATGTCTTTTCAATAGTTTTTATATAAACATAAATTGAACTTAAAATATTTTGATTGATAATGCCCTCATAAGGCAAAACACACCTCATAAAAATTAAAAACGTAGAACTAAAAAACGAATGTTTTTATTTTCATATGTGCATATTTCTTGTGATGAGCAAAACATCGTAAGCGACAAAGGGTATCGCCAAATAGCTGGGCAAAGCAACGTAACCGCCATTTATCCTCAAAGCAGTGGGAATTAAACGATTTTTATAACGATAAGCGAAAGATATTAATAAAATAAATACTCGATATAAAATTTAGTTCTTAAAAAGTATATTCCTTAAAAAATGAGAAGAAAAAATCTTCTCCTGTAAAATTTTGTTTTTGTCGGTTACGATGTTTTGGCTATCATGGGACGAATATGAGCGCGAATGATGCTAATGCCGCGGTGTCGCTTTTGTTGCACATGTTCAGCCCCACGTGTATCAATGCATTTGGTCGTCCAACAGGAAGACTTGAATACATGGTAAGAAAAGAATACAAAAGATTGGTTGTATTGACGGCCCTTTTAACAGATGATGTTGTGTACGATTAATTGGTTATTTATTAAAGAGTTAGGGTTGTTATTACGGTCGTTAGACACATTTAACTTAACTAGTTGCGGATATTTAATATGAACCGTATGTTTAGTTTAGTGATGGAGTCCATTGAAATATTTAAACATCCCAATTTCAATAGAGATGACAGTTACAAACTATCAAGTATTTAAAGTCCTGCTCTTACGACATTGATTCAACCTTTGAGAGACGTTGCAGTAAAGTTCGCCGACGTAACTAGTACATATTGGACACTGATGACCTCTATTGTAGAAGAAGCGAACACTCCACAACAAAGTGCATATAATTTATGCCCTCGGAAGCAATAATCAGTCCGCCCTCTACCTCCGCGGGTAAAGGTCGTCCTGATGACGTTAAATAAGAATTCAACGAAACGTCAAGAATCGTTTCTCGGAAAAACATATGGTTTGTATAAAATATCTGCAACCAGTTACAGTTAAAAAATTGGTTATTGTGTTGTGCAGGGAGATGAACGACGCTGAAGGTGAGTGTTATGTATTATGAGATCGTATCCATCAGTTAGAGACATGAACCTCGATGCGTTCGTGTTACGCTACAGTTGCAAACTATATAAGTTATTTAAATGCCCTCTAGTTTACTATGTTGATGTATGTGACAAGCTAAAGCAGGACAGATGGAGATACAGTGTGGCCAAAAATACTCACATTTTAGTCAGTCGATTTATTACGAGAAGTGTTTACAATAACGGAGGACGGAGTATAATGAGCAACTTAGCATAGACTACGGAGGTCGACGAAAGAGTGGTGGTGGTACCGGCAGCCCGCGAACCGATATTCCGGCGCGCGGCCGGGATATCGGTCTTCCGCGAGCTTCTCATTGGTCGATTGACGTGGCCCGCAACGAGCTCTTGTTTGGTCGTTTTGGTCGATGCAGGCAGCTTAAAACCACTGAAGGCCTCGACCTACCATGATCTCAATGTAAACAAAGACATCTAAAAAAAAAAACAACATAAGAAATGAGCCATTTTAAACTTAATAAAATATTCGTATTTATCACATTAACGTCAGTTTTTGTATTTGAATATCTCACTCGTGTTGAGGTGATCTGAATCTGTAACCTCTAATAGAAGAGCTGAGCCAGAAGCAAGTTGCCAGAGTCAAAAAAAGGGTGGAGTTAACATATATGACAGGGATAAATTAAAGGAGATGGGGGGTAAATGGTAATACCGTGGACTATACTCGAAGAAAGATGAGGGTACAAGAAGCTCTTGCCTGCCGATGGGATAGTTGTGAATCACAACGATTCGGTAAAAACTGTTCCACACACCTGATCACATGCGATATGCTTGTAGTTGCCGAAATTTCATCCGATCGTAGCGGTCGATATTCGGTGATAACATAAGCCGGGTGATAATTTATCACTAGTCAAACTGTTGGTTTTAAACTGACAAAGGTAGGTAGGACGATGATGAAGGGGAAAGGGGGTGTTGTCGTGACGTTAATGCCATTACTAAAATTTGAATTCGTGAACAGGCAAATATCAAGTAGTGAATGCCGAGTAATCCACATGTCTTTTTTATACACACACATTAACGCGCGCACGTGTATGGTAAAAAGCAGCCAGATACACGCTGATACAATACACATATATGTTGCTGGCATGACCAATTAAAGATTAGATAGATTAGATAAATGTAAATATTTAGGTTCTTATAGATAGTATATTAGTAATAGATTTAAGAATGTAAAGTGTTAAATAATAGTTAGTATACAAATTGTAATATTAACTAATTTAAGAAATAAAAAAATAAAATAAAAAAAATTCAAAATAAAATTTAAAAAAACTAACCAACGAGGTCAATCCAGATGAATGTTAATTTATTACTAAATCAAAACTTTTCAGAAGTTCATTGATGTGTTGAAAACTTTATTGGCAGTAGAATACAGAGTATTTAGATAAAAAAACAAAAATTAAAGTTAAAACAAAAGTTTCGTTGAAGTAAATTCTTCTATATAAGAGAACGGAGGGAAGAGAATCCGTAAATTATAACTTGCTTTCTGGGAGTTTATCAAAATGATCCTTACATATTTACTCAAACCATCAAAGAAAAACCCTGAAATTTTCACCCTCCATCACGACCCTTCGTCGGATCTACCAAGTTTGTATTAATTAATCAGTTCTGCGGTGAAATTTATTCCACAGTCGGTACTCTTGAAATGTCTGTTTTTAGAAATCTACTAAGTAAGTTTAAATAAATACACATACCCATTCATGCCCATAAATCAAATATTAACAAAATTTAACTTAATTACTGAAATTATATAATATTATATCTAACTTAAATGTGGTTTTATACTTTAAAATATTGTCACCGAATCGTGGCTATGTGAGGCAAAGGTTTTATTAATATAACTGATAACTGATCATTGGACACGATAAACTAATATCTCTGGACATGGATTAGAGAGCAGAACCTCAGTACATGATGAACCCATTGAGCAAGTAATCCAGTTCAGATACCTTGGCAGTGAAATACTCAGCTCTCATGATCTCCCCAAAGAAGTTAGGCCTCAGGTAGATAAGGCTGCAGTTGTGGCAGGCTGTCTGAGAGAACACATAGCAAGGAACGCATTTACAAGACCTGTATGCGACCTATTCTCACATATGGTTTGGAGTGAAGGCATATACTGTCAAGACAAAGAGCATGCTAAGAACAACTATATCGTTGTAGGCGGACGGCGTGTAAATAGCCATCCGCCGGGTGAATTTACTACTCAACTATAATAATACCTCTCAAAATGATAAAGCAAAAAAATTTCAAATTACGTTTTCTATCTCTGAAGAACATACATGAGTACACCAAATTAAGCCACAAATGACCACTGACCTGTATACTATTTATCTTCTCCAACAAAATTTTCTGGTCCGGATCTTCGTCGCCGACTTTGTTTTGCAAAGATCTTGAGAAGTATTTTTGTTTCTTCAACGTCACAAATAACACGTGAAAAAGAATATGAACTGGTGAACAATACGATTCAAAAATTTACTAATCTATTATATGTATGTCCTTTCGCAATCAAAACCAGAGCAATTGTTACAAAGTTTAAAAAATTTTGTTTTTCTTCGCGACGGCGCGGACACACTCGCCCATGCGTGACCAACGCCATCTAGCATCGGTGTATAGTTTCACAGAAGCATCGGCACTTATGAACTGATATAGAAATGTCAAATATACCTTCAGGAAAGATATTATAGATATTAAATATAATAATATATATTTGCTCAATATCATTATGAGAGGTAACCATTTGTTTATTATGTCGCCTTACCAACAACTCAAATGATGACTCAGCGTACTATTACTGGGAAGACTCTGGATGATTGCGTAAGGAATACAGAAATTTGAGAGGTCTTCGAGGTTCAAGATGTGGTCAGATGGGGGCAATAGCGTCGATGATACTGATACTAACATGTACAGAGAATGATTACAAAAAGATTGCATGGCGAACCAGATGGATCGCGTTCACTAGGGAGACCCCCGAAGCAATTAAGAAATAGTTGAAATTCAGCATCACAAGAAGAAATCCCTGCACTAACAGTCTCTACAGTCTAAAGAAGAAGAAGAAGACTGGACACGAATTTGATCGGAACACCGTTATTTAATTCACACCAATTTTGTAATTTGCACTAATTATCACTCCCGAATGTTTTAGAAATACGTAAGCGGGCATTTTTCCAACTCACTTTACTCGTGTCTATGACTTGATTGTGATCAATCGCTCTATTGCGTTCTGTCTTGACAACGCACGTTGACCGCGCAGTGGACCTGTCATCTTTTATAGAGACAATGTTGTTTCGCGATGTTTCCGGAATATGGTATATCAAAAATAGTGATTTCTCGAAGAACTTGCGTGAATTTATCAAAATGTACAGCGTGTGTGTACTTAAAGGCGCAGGGAGCCAGACTTCGGTCATCACTTTTGGTGGCAGAGCTCGAGTTCTGATTCTGACCAATGGTTTTACTCATTTTTATCACTTTTACACAATAATTGATTAATACGAGTCTTTATATCATTCCAATTACAATAATTTTGTTATCTATCTGTCCGTCCGTGGACATTGCGTAGCTTGGTTATAATTTTTTTTTTTCAATTTTTTTTCCCAAATTTTTTTTTGTTAAATAAATAAAATTCATACTTATTCATTAGGAATCGACATGTAAAAGTACCGTCATTTTCGATGGGTTAGCTAGTTTATCTATAATATTATGACTGGCAAAACTACGTAGTATACAGTGCGTGGTTTTGCCATTGCCAGTTTCAAAAAATAACCAAATCATACGAATTCTTTTTAAAAAACTTGGTGTACAGATTATTGTAAAATAAATTCAGATATTTTTAAATGTGAAGAAATATTATACTCGCATCATTTAATATTCGAGTCAATTGAAGAATTTTTTTTTCCTACGTCAATTTTATTTCGTAAGCGGGTAAGTATATTTTTGACGTTTAATTTCTAAGTTCAAATATACGTATGGTATGGTGTCGAATTTAAAAGCATACACGGTGACTTATTCTTATTATAATTGCTGCAAAAATAACGAATGCAGTGCGTTTAATTACCATTGCCAGTTTCAAAAAATAATCAAGTAGTATGAAAAGTAACAGGCAATGGATGATAGCCAATCGCATACACTAATGGCAATCATACACTCATAGCATAACTGTCAGTTATTTTTATGATTACTCTGAGTAAATAGTGTAAAATATTCGTAAATAATTCAAATTAAAAATCGCCAAAAAAGTTGACAGTGTTGGAACTTGCGTTTATCATTAGCACAGTAACAAAAAGATTAACATTAACCAATATTGACAACTGAGTCTCAAATGGGCATTTTCTGTTTTTGGAAACGAACTTTTAATTTCCGACGGAATTTAAACTAATATATCACGATAATAATAATAATTCAGTACGCCTTAAAATTAATTTAATAAAATACCGCAGGCTTCAATCCATTTCCCTATGATAACATTTCAAATGCGTTATATAAATTGTAGAATTTAGTTTATCTTTTTAAGTAAACAGGCTAATGAGAGTGGATCTATGTACCGCTGGGGTGAGATTCAATTGACCTAACTATAACTCGTTTAGCTAGTAACTTTTAGATGGAACAGCAGGGCTTTGCGGTATTAATTTTCATGTCCACCCTTCAAGTAATAAAGAAAAGCTGTCAATAATTATTCTAACACATAGCTTACGACCTTCTATTGAATAAAGTCAGAGATTATGAGAAATTCTAAAACTCATTATCGAATATTAAATTCTTCGTCTCATTTATTTGACAATGTTCGTCACAAACGCTGCATTACGCTAGACGGTGCTATTTTGACAGCCTTAACTAGAGGTCAAAACATCGCTTATGAAAATTATGCTTCTAGAAGGCGCTTATTACATGCTTACACCAATTAACTACGATTTTGCGATAATTTTCTTTGTTGTGAAAAACTATTGAAATTGAATGGAATATCAGAAATTTGATATCAAAGGTCGTTGAGATTAACAAAAACACTGTTAATTTTTCATTGTTTTTCCCTCTTCAATTTTTTTCCACTATATTCGTTCATTCTCTTCGGAAAATCATGTCAAGCATCTGCCGTTCCATGTTCCAATTGTTGTTTGCATTTCATTTATTGACGGGTTTTTTAAGGGTTACAATATATAAAAATTATGTTAGGTTAAAATAAGTATATAATTTAAATATAAATAAATAAAAATATGTCACATGCGCTTGGCTTCATAATGCATAGCACTCTCATTTACCAAAGCCAAGACTCTCAAAATCCTGTATTGCACATTTATGCGTAGTAATTTAGAATACGCTTCACAAATCTGGAATCCTGCACACAATGTGCAAATATCACGAGTCGAAAATATACAAAAAAATATCAAATACACATCGTATCGGCTGAAATAAAACTTTACTTGAGAGAAATATCTCACGTACTACCTCTGCAAAAACGTGTGAAATAGCAGACTTAATTTTTTTGCTTAAAATATCCTCAGGTTTAATAGATTGTTCTGAATTATTATCCAAGCTCATGATTAATGTTACTCCAAAAGTTCTAAGAAGCAACTTTCTTCTTTTTACTCCCCTTGTTTTTACTAACTACAAGCAAAACTCATACTTGTGGCGAACTTGCAATAAACTGAATGCACTCACAAAAAAGTATTATTTATACCTATTTCAAAATAACCCTACTCATGTACGACGCTTGCTTACCGATCCATTTTTATGTTTCCCATTCTTTGTATTTACTTAATTATTGGTTTTCCGAATAAATATAAATAAAAATAAATAAAAATGTCTTCCACTCAGCTCTCTCCTACAAGTCATCTATTTACTAAAATCGCCTGCTCACATAAATGTTAATAAAAACATCACACGTTTGTCACCGTACGTGTTTAACTCATACGGTAAATCAATACTAAAAATAACCAGCACATCGAACACATCAAAGGACATTTAATTCCTAATGATTTCACCTTTCGTCCTCAAAAATAAACAAAGGCGATAAAACACGGTTCGATTTACGGCCAAAGTCGTCCCCGTATAACCACCCAATGATAGAAACACCCCGATATCTGAAGGGTGCTTTTATGGATTTGGAATCCCTGCTTTACGACCCCTCGCCGCCCGGCGGCCACTCGGCAATCTCCGCCGCGCTTCGGGTTACATCGGGTCGCGCCTCCGGGGATCAGGGGTTAAACGGGAAACCAAAGGGTTGTCGCCAATTGGATTTCATCTTATTGTTTCTCCCTGGACGGAAAAAATAGGGGAAAGAAATTTAAAGTTCGATCACACTTATGAAACATGGGGATAAAGTTATGGTTAGTATAACACAGTTTGAGACAAGTTTATAATATTCCCATATAAGGGAAATGGTTTTATTTTTAAACTTGGTTTGAGCAGGCGCGCCGTCGTAAATTTTTCGAAAAATTTGATTATTTGATTTTATTAAAATTTTATAGTAATACATGTTATATTTTTATAATAATACTAACTGTAAACCGTCAAAAGTGACGGTACTTTTGAAAGAGTAATAACGACTTTTATCAAAATATTTGAACATTTCTTTAATATTTCCCCTGCCGCCAGTTAAATGGTTCAAAACCCTGGCTATTGGGCGGAACATTGAATTGTTCGCATCCTTACTAAGTCCTATATGTTCTGTATTTTTGACGGATAATGCAGGCTTGGCGATAGCAACATCGCTATCGTTGCTGTCTTCAGGTTTTAAGCCCCATCTCCGACCGTTAAGCGATTAGGCTAATAAGTAGATCGTTTTTCGAATATGGCGGTACTTACCAGCGTGACATAGCCGTCTCTTTCGACGTCCTGTCAATGACTGAGTTGACACAAAGAATCAACGCGATACACTCCGTAGTTTCTAAAGAGGAAGAAACAAATGATCCCCATGTTAGTCGAAACGAATAACAGTAGCCTTTTAGGGTTAAGTTATTAAAAATATTATTTTATTTGAACAAAAAATCACACCTTAAGCACGGGTATATGTCTTTCAGTATATATAATGAGTTTTATTTTCATTACAAAGCTTTCATTATTTCTAAGATTCGACTTTTTTCGCTTAAATTGCGAAAACATCCCTTGATACTGAAACCACAGTAAAAAGATTACTGAAAAAATTCAAGTGACAAATTTTTCTTTCGAAAAAGCTTACCGCCCGCTGGGAAATGAAACATAAACCAGTCATAGTTCCCACGTGGTTTCCAAAAACCTAGTTTGAAAATATTAAAATCTTTCTCAATTCTATTATTTGGGTTATTTTTCCACGTGTGGGAAACGCAGGCGATTCTCGTCTTGCCTCTAAGTCCACCATTAGGCTTGATGTCGCTGATGCGATATATGTGTGCACAACAGGACACAATTTTTGCTTTCGACACGGTATCGCAACCTACTCAAATAACACCTACAACGTAACACTCGTTTTCGACACGGTATCGCAACCTACTCGAAATAACACCTAAAACGGAACAACCGCCTATCACCCGCTACTCGGCAGCTAAATAAATATTTGTTAAAATATTACTACTATAATTTTTTTTCAATTAAATAATTTACACAACTCTATTTACTATACGCACTAGTGAATTCACTTAGTAAAAAATTTTTCGGTGGTGCGCGGCGCCTTATATACTCTCGAACACCTAACATTCTGGCATTTTTTAAACACATACCAGCGGCAGGTCTCTTTGGGGCGTCTGTAGACTTTTCAATAATTAACGGAAACTTACTTACTTACCATCGCGCTATTTCTCCTCGGGGGTAAGCAGAGAGGATAAAACGCCACACTATTCTGTCCTGACACACAACTCTTGCCTCATCCACATTCATACACATATGTATACAATGTGGACGATTGTTGAGACTCCTAACATGACCATCCTCCAGTATCTGATTAATCTGGTCACGGCACGTATTCCGCGGTCCTCCTCTTTTTCTGGTGTCGTCATTTATTTTTTTTACCATTCTTGCCTCGTTCATTCGCTCAACATGCCCAAACCATCTGAACGACCCCTTTTTCATTCTGTCTCTTATGCTTAGGCTAGCTTTACATTCTTTCCTGACATCTTCATTCTTTAACGGGAACGTTCTGGAGTATTCTATGGAATTCTTTTTTACCGTACCTAACAATATATTACTTAATTTTCACCACTGTCAAGGTCAAGCATTTCTCACCCCGATGCACGTATACAAATTTCAGAAATACCTCTAGAATTGTCCACAATGTCACCGATGCTAGACACAAGGGTGGAAAACATATTTTAAGTTAAAAATTAAAAAAGCAATAAACGTCTGAAAAATGTGTCGTAAACATTCAAAGTACAGCCACTTTCGTTGATTTAGGGCGGGAGCGCGGAGGGTGGGAGGGGGGTTGAAGGCTTTCGAGGTGTCCTAAAAAAACACATTATCTTCGTTTTGTTTGTTTTCACACCTTGAGATCCTGACTCTTAGATTATTTCCACTCCAGCCGAACATAAATAAACATTATTTTTCTTCTGAACCACAAGTTTTTTTACCGTATCGTGTTAAAAATGATATGTTATTGATTGATATGGCAGTTACTTTGTAGTTTGATATAGTTATTTTAATTAACAATAAATTAAGCTTTGTAATAATCACACGTTGACTTATTTTTGTGAATTATATAGTTTGTAGAGGTTGTATGTTTAAATAGCAATAACTATTCTGAATTTTTCTAACTAAATTACAGTTGGATACATTAGAAATATTAAAAATTAGAAAAAATTAATAATAAATTATTTTCTTTAAATATCCATGCTCTTTATGCAAAAAATAACCTCTTAATTTGTTTTCACATTAGCTCGCATATATATTTATATTTTGAAATAATTGATCAAAACACAATTCTATGAGATCGGCTTATCAGTTTTTTTGTTAATAAGGTAAAAGAACAAAGTAACAAAAGTTTAAGTACTTTTATAAAGAAAAAATAAACAGGTAATAAATTTATGATCATAATAAATTGAAAAAAACTTTATATGATAATTCCTCACGTAATCAAAATAAATTATTCTTGTTGGTGAATCTAAGCTATTCCAGTAATTTTTCATTAAGAATTTTCTCTTATAAAATTTTGTTGAAGTTTATTTAATATTATCATAATTCCACAATCAATGTTCTTTGACCACATTTATTAGTTTCCTTTGGTATTTGAGTTTTTAGTATTTCGTAAATCTACCCAGTCTATCGATGTTCATACTAATTGTCTTCAAAATACCTTGTTACTTATTTATTCCATATGATAGCTTAAATTGGCATAGATATTTGATTTTCAAAAAGTTTATATATATTGTTAGTTGTACATTAAGATGATTTTAATTAATTTCATTGCTGAACTTTGAATGAATACCTTGAATCGTTTTAAATATTTATATTACAAGATAGATTCCAGCTAGTTATTTCGTTACTTATTGCTAATTGTACTAAATTACGAGTACGAGTAGAAAGTACGAGGCGGCCCTCGTAGCGCCGTGGGTATGACACTGGCTTCCCACACCGAGGGTTCCGGGTTCGATTCCCGGTGAGGTCACAATGTTAATCTATGTGTTTACTCAATCCTGGGTGTTTTGTGATGTATTTCGCTTTTGTAATTGGGCCTCCTGGCCTGTTGAAGCGTATAAATAAAATAAAAAAATTAAAAAATAATAAAAAAAAAAATTTAAAAAAAATTATTGGTGTAAAAATGATTTGATTTTAATTTTTAATTTTTATTGTACGTTATATCTTAATGAAGGGACCATTGAACTAGAAACGTGTTCAATGTTCATGTTCATAATTCAATAAATTAGTGGTTTATGCAAAGTGTTTTCTTGTTAATTATAACTAGACGTACACCCATGAAAAATCACGCAACAGAAAATAGTTTGTATCTTTGCTAAGTCCTGGTATATATAGAATGGGATAGGTCATAACACAAGGCACCCAGGCCTGCTTTTTACCATCGTCGAGGGAAATATTGCAGGCAATAATTGTAGAGGCTGCTATAATTGTAGACCAGTGACTCGGAGATGTGCGCTGTTTACCTAAAACCTACCATGAAAAGATTGGCAGGTGACAGGGAGAAGTGGAGAGATAGAGTGCTTGGTGTAGACGAATCCTAAGATTTTGAACCGAAAAAAAAATATTTGACGGCTCCCGGAAAGGCAGTGCTAACAATTTTGCTAGGATGCCGCGCTGGTATTTGCGCTTCTGAGGTTGGTGCCCTACTTCCAACCGCGTAATTTCGTTTTTTAAAGCCGTGAATTTAAACAAAATAATGTACGTTACAGGAAGTTACGGACAGTTAGACAGACAATGAAATAATTATATTCGATTATAAATTAAGTTCAAAGGTACGGAGTATCAACTTATGTCCGCCATTTCATCAATACAAAAGTCACATCTCAGAACATGTTTTTACGCTCAAAATAAATGTAATAAGGATCCCAAATAAATATATATTTTTACTTCATGACGAATTATTCAATTGTTTTTGAATTCAGAGTTGACACTCTGAATATATTCCATTTTGTAAATGGAAAAATTCATCTAAGTCCTTTAATGTATGCTCTTCAATGAATGATAAGTCTACATTTATATTTCCATTTGACCTCAGTCTCGACTCCATTAGAGGTCGTTTTGAAAAAACCTTCTGGCACATAATTTGTGTAAATTGTGTCTAAAGTTTTTCAGAATTTTTTTAACCTTTATTTGACTTCTAAAGGATTTAATTAAACCAAAGCAAAGTAAATAACCTCTTAAAAAGTGCTTATTTTTTATAAAAAAAAACGTGCTTTCATCTGATCATAAAGCTGGCATTTTCTATTGCCGGTAGACTGTTTGAAGTAGTTAAATATTGATCAAGACTACTTAAAAGTGGACATTCGAAAAAGTTGACTATTTATTTTGATGCGTAGATGGTTTGACTACAACAAAATTGTTTTATTTTCCAATTGAAAATGTTACAATTGAACTTGTTTTTTCTTGTTGAATAACGCTGTGATAAATGGTAATGATATAACAAGCAGCAAGCAATCGACAGTATTTACTTTTGAAATCACAAATAAATAACAAAGCTGTTGCCAAAGTGACCCATCAAATACCTAACACTAGAATGTGTGATTCCTTAATGTATCAGCCGATAAATGCATTTCGACAAATCATTTTTTTTACCTTCTCTCTCTTTTGCTCTTTAATGTTCTTCCCAAAAAACATTTAGATTGCAAGTACATTGTTACTTGTTTGTCATAAATAAATACACAAAATAGCATGGATAATTTCTTTTCATTTTTATGATGATCAGTTTTTTGTAATCTTTTAAATGAATGAAAGGTTCTTTACGCGCGATCACAAGTCCACTATTTTGTATCGGGGAAAACGAATGGTTAAATTCTATAATTATAAAGTTGAAAAAAAGACGCACCTTAATTTGCAACCAATCTTGTATATAGGTATCTTAAAGTGTTTGCCAAATTTCAGTTACTCCATCTACTCGCCTTTAGTCGTGGGATTATAAAGTTTGAGAGGCAAAATTTTAATATGGTTGACTGTTGACCTTACAGGAAAGCTAAAAATATCAAAGGGAACGTAAAAAGTACAAAGCTCGACATTTTTTTTAACGATCATATAAGGGATGGAAGGTTTCATCAAAGAACAAAAGTTTACAATTTTACTCAAAGAGTATGCAAGCAACTGACAAAGCAATAAACCGTGCACGTCCTCCGCAGAGTGGGCAATCGCTAAGGAAGGAATGCGGGTGAGACTCGAAAAAGTAACAAGTAGAATAAAAGAAACCAGCTCGAATATACCTACATATGAATACCGTCACAAGACACAAAAATATTTAACAAAAAGATTTCTCAATATCGAAGATTACTCAATACCCTGGACATTTCATAATAAACTAGAAATTGATAGAAAACGCAACTACATACGCGAAACTTCCATAATTTAAAGATTTGTATATTTCACAGCGACGGGTGCGAAGGCAAGTCGATTTTACAGCGGGCTTACGCCATAGAAAGCAAGCTGGCAAAACAATGCGAATATTGACGGCCAGTCATAAAGTAACAAAGTACCTACCTGCGTGCAGAATAATGCGTGTGAACAAATTGTTGCGATAGAAATGGCGCAATTAAAGTATTCCACAGACAATTCTAGAGTGAAGGGTTATACAAATTACATAAAAGTTGTAAGTAAAAAACAATTACATCAGTTGAGTTTGTGTCCAGTGATTTTCTGAATAAATAAAAAAAAATTATCGTGCAACGGTTTATTTTTCACCATAGCGACTCGAATAAAATTATATTTCTGTCATTTTAATAATTACCTCGCTATCACGTCGTTTTCTCCGCAAGGATAATCAAAGAGGATAGAATGCCATACTATTCTATCCTGGGCCACCACTTTTGCCTCGTCTACTTTCATATATCTTTACATACACGCTCTTTGATTGATTAAGCTTTTACCAGGACCATACCTTACAATCTATTCCTGCTGTCTTCAACATATTTTATTTACAAAACTATCTCAGTAACCCAGTCTTTATTCTATCTACTACGCTAAGACCAGCATTACATTATGTTCACAAATGTGCCTAGTGACCGCATTTAAATTGCATAAAGTTCACATTCGTTAATTTTTTACCAATTTTAGGCTTTCTTACATCAGAGATGATACCAGAAATTCAATATGTACCGCTTGTCTTGCTTCCTTTGGCATATTTATCATCATCATCATCACTCTTGGCTCTACAACCCCGGGTGGCCTCCTCAAAAGTTTTTCTCCACTCATCTCGGTTTAGTGCCAGCTCTCTCCAGTTCAGAAGCTCCAAGGCAGAAATTTATTAAATACATGGTCGCTCCATCTTAATTTTGGCCTTCCTAAGCTCCTTCGCCATATTAGCCTTGAGTTTAGCAAGAACTTTGGTGCTTGATGCTTGGTCATTCTTTCCAAATAACCCAGCCACCGAAGTCTTCCCAGTTTTATGAATATTGTGACGTTTAACTCCTTAAACAGAGTATAGATCACAGAGGAGATCCAGAAGTGCATAGTGAGCGCACGTCGCTGTTTTTTTCGCCTACAAAAGCAGATAAAATCTAGAGTACTGTCCAGAAACACCAAGATATTAGTTTATCAAACGATTAATAAATAGGCCAGTGCTCACGTACGCAGCTGAGACTTTGGTACTCACTAAGAGCGAGCACTGAACGTTTTTGAAAGGAAAATTTTGAGGCATATCTTCGGACCGGTTCTAGAAAATTGACTTTGGCGACTTTACAACAATGGCGGCTTTATATTGGCCATAATTGAATTGGAGCACCATTTATGTATTTTGTTTCTAAAGTCACTCGCTTTTAGATTTCATTGTTAGCCTAGCTGCCCCTACTTATTAACATAGCTTTAAAGAAAACTGATTAAAAAAATGATTTGTTTTCAAGTTATGAAAAAAATGCTTCGAGTACCTACAACAAAAGTAAGTTTATACTCCATTTCCACAAGTGCGTACGTATAAAAACGAGTCTGCAATGTGCCATAGTAATTCTCGCTCAAATCGCTGGCAAAATGGGTATAAAAATCCCTCCAAACTCATATATTATTTAGGTTTTAAGGCCCTTAAAGAGCATCTGATAATATTATTAGTCGTTTTAGCGCAGTTTTAAGAACCCATTTCTCACTTTTGATGGTTTCTCTGAGCGATAAACGAAGAGGTGCTCTTCTTTACTTATTTTTTCCCGCAGCGGCGGCGTCTCCCCCCCGGCGAATATTACCGGCCCGAGATTTCGCCGTCTGTCGCGCCCCTGGAGCGTCGCGGAGCATCATTAAATATCGGGCGCTCTGTTAAATATAAATTGAAGGAAAATTCTTTATGCAAATATATTTTTAATATTTAAAACAAATAAGATGTCTCCTCGAAATAGATGATATTGTCACAGATTCACGGTGGTGGAAGATGAGATGAAATGCTTTTAATCAATCAAATTTTTATTTTGTGTGTGAAGTTTTTTGGGACATTCCGCCGTATATATCTGACATCTCTGGCTTAGGTTTCGGATTTCATTGCAGGGTCCATCATCGGGCCTGATGTGTAATGAGATCCTGCAATGTAATCCGAAACCTCGGCCAGAGAGATCAAATATACACGGTAGAATATCCCACAAAACTACGCACAGAAGATTCTGATTGGCCCATGGAAACCTGAGAATATTTTTACTTCCTTTTTTTTAACTCGTGGCGTCTGCTTGCTTGTTTCCTTGACGAAAAAACTTTAGATCGATTTTTAACCCTTTTCCCGTGATCCAATCGAGCTGAAACTTTGCAAGCAGACTCGTGACGACGATCAAGAAGATCTATAAAATTTTCGTTAAAAAAATTAATAATTAAAGCATAGTTTTGGATTTTTAGAAATTTTAGTGGTTTTTTTCAAATTGGAATCATTACAAAAGTTTGATTACTACCAACGGCGGCCTGATAACGTCACGAAATATTTAAAATTTGATTTACTCCGTCGGTAGGTATTATAGGTACTTCACTACGAATTTCGAAAATTTATGACAATTGGTTCACAGATGACACACTTCGGTTTTTTGGGAAGAAATCAAATAATAAAGAGATATTTTTAGAGATTTTTGACATAGATATTTGTCTAGACATGTTTCACTTTTAGTCAATCAATTATTTAATTACATGATGGTAAACTTAATTTACAAAGAAAGGGAGTAAAATAAAAACTTGGTTATTAAAGGTTAGTTTTTTAAACTTTTAGTTGGTGCTCACAAGTCAATTTATTTAAGAGTCACTGGACACAAACCAAATTGGAGTACTTTTTCGTGATTCGTTCTATAACTTGAGAATATTCCAAAAATAGGTTGGTACTCTGGCATTCGACGGTTTGCCCGCTCGCTTATTTATGACTTCGCTCTCTGTCAAACAAGACTTACCGCGCGACCGCTGCTACGCCATATATATCGGAAATGTTTTTCTCGAATCTTTTGGTATATTTCCGTATATTCTACTGGTTTCTAAGCGTTTATAATTTATTCTAAATGTCTAGAGTGTTAGTTAATCCTCAATTATGTGCAATTACATTTGTTTCTAACACCATGATAGTATCGACGTGCTGTTCTTCCATAGCTCTATATGAAGTCAAATCTTGGGCCCAAAGAAGTAAATAAAGTAACCCGTTCGATGCCTCTAAATGTGATATTACCGTATTATGCTGTGAATACCGTGAACTACAGGAAATTAAAATCTTTTGTATTTTGAGCTTGTTACTAGGAGAGAAAAGGCTAACATGGAAGATTATTGAAATACACAAGAAGAAAAGAACAGTTCTTTGCATGAAAATTAATAGAACAAATACGAGAAATAATCGTCGCCTCTCTATACTACTCTATAATGTCAAAGTTTATAAAAAGGAGGCAAGCAAAAACATGAAAACATTCAATCAATACAATATTGTAGTATACTTATATTGTATAATGTATTAATGTATTATCGAAAATTGTAACTGTAATCACCTTGTCCTAAATGACTATCCATTAGGGTCATTCTAACCTGTCGATAGTCTTTAAATTAAAAAAAAAATAATGATAAATAAACATTCTGACATAAGGACTGTATGTTGAAAATAAAGGGAACGACACATAATCTAAGATTTATCAAAACTGTAAATTTTGGAAACAACTGGAAATACAACCATTTTGGATTCGGATTCATTGAACTTGTGGTCACCGCCCACACTGACCAATCCATTACCCGAAGTGAAAGGTGTTCCTAACCTCCATGCTGCAACACCACAATTCAGTATATCTACCTTGGTTGTTAATGGATATTCTGTGTTCTATGACCAGATCTGAAAAATCACATGACACATGACCATTATAACATTCAAGTGTTTCATATTTTCCTCAGAATTATGATAAATAAAATCTTAAAAAAAAAAATTTATCGAATAATTTTTTTTTCGAAATTTTTTTTACGGACGTTACACGAAGTTATGGGGACAGACAGACAGATAGATGGATGGATAAATGGATGGACGGATAGAGATACAACGAAATTATTATAATAAAATAAAAAATGTCTGGGAATTTTTGTGGACTTGAAAGGGATTTCATAGCATATCACATTCAAAATTTGTTTCTAAATTAAAACAGATAGGAATAAGGAGAACGGTATTATCCTGGTTCCAGAACTATTTTAAAAAACGAAGCCAGAGAGTGAGAGTTGGATGTAAACTAAATGGATCACTAACGACATCTTTTGGTATTCTGCAGGGAACAGTCATAGGTCCAATACTATTTATTATTTATGATAACAACATGTTCAAATTAACTTTAAAAGGAGATATTTTATCGTATTCTGATGATACTGCATTAATTATAAACGGAAAGGCATGGGGTGATGTAAATACAAAAGCAAACAGAGCTGTTAACAGCTAAGCTTAAAAAAGGATTCACCTGAACATATTCATATAAAGATCCACTCCAATCAATGTGATGACAACAAAAATTGTAACAATGAAAATTGTCTATTTTTGTCTGGTAAGATCAGTATCAAGTACTTGGGTGTCATAATTGACAGCAATCTAAAATGGAAAGAGCAAATATATTCCACAGTCACTAGGATGACATATACCTATTCATAAGACTACGAAATATCTTATCAATAAACATTCTGAAGGTGGTATACTTTGCGTTTGCCCAGTCCATACTACAGTATGGTATGGTTAGCTGGGGTGGGACTTTTAAGTCTAATATACTATCAGTGGAAATAGTTCAGAGAGTAATTATCAAAGTGATTTTGAGGAAACCCTCAATATTCTCAACAAGGCAATTTTTCAACATTTTTAACGTCCTAAATATAATTCAAATCTATAAAAATTTGCGATACTTCAAATTCAGAAAATGTACATCAATAATAGTATATTTGTATGTTTTAGTAATAGACCGAGATCAGCTGGAAATATTTTGATACCTAAATGGAATACAAACACAGCCCAACACCATTTCACCTATCAAAGAGTATCATTTTTTAATGCCCTTCCCAATGAAATGAAGACTGAAAAAAAATATAGAAATTTTTAAACTAAATTGAAAAATCTTCTACAAAAAACAATAACGCAATGAAAAAAATCTTACCAAAAACAATAAATGTTATTAATTGATTAAGTTATTAATTTTAATTAATTAACTTATTAATTTTTTATAACTTAATTTAACGTTTCTTTGTGTATATCTTATTTACTTAATCTAATGTTTTACACTAATGATTACATTAACAATAGATATATACATATATGACAATGCCCGCACTTTTAAACACGAGAATAAATTCTAATTTAAAAGTGGGTAAGCGTGTTATATAAATGTGTATTAATAATTATATCATATTGAATACAGCCACTCTTAAGTTTGTACATCTACCAAATAAATTTAATAAAAAAATAAAAATAATAATAATTGGGTTGTGGCGCTTTTGCATTGACCTATAATCTAACTACGATTAAAATCGAATAATTCAGATCGAACTGTGATTATGTAAGCAAAAGAAAAATATTCATCGTGGATACTCCACAAATTTGCCAAATAAGCATTTCCAAAGTAGCTCAGGAGGCCCTAAAAATTTTCAATTTTTTTTAGAATTTTTTAAAATAATAGTATTTATTCCTTAGGAACCGACATATAAAGTACCTTCATTTAATACGGGTTACATCCAGTATTCACTAAAGTATTAGATTCCAGTCTGCTCGAGAACCTTTGATTACATGCCATTCTACTCGAATATGTATGTTTGTGACAAATAAATATTTTTTGTGGACAAAGAATTAATTTTTTCCTATTCAACATCAATGTAGAATGGTATTCCATGCAGTGGCGTAGTAACAAAGCGTAGTAAAGGCGTAATAAAAAAGTATCAGTGCGTGGTTTTCACTTTGCGATATTTTTTTAATATTTTTCCCAGCGATAATATTGACGAATTAATTTTAAATGTCACAACAGCAAAAAATGAAATTATAAATTAACATTTAACAAAATTGTTGCCTCAAGTTATATGAAAAATTATTGTTTTATTCAGTAATATGTTGGATAACCGAAGAACACCAAAATAAATAGACTTGATAATCTTTACATTAGGTGAAAATAATTATTCTTTTAACCAATACATAAGTATATTTTTATATTTTACCACTTGAAGTTTCGAGAGAAACTGAATATCTCATCGACAAGTTAAATATTAAACTTGATTACTCAGAAGTTGAATACTTCACCTGTCGATGAGAGATTCCGTTTATCTCACAACTGAAATAGTGAAACATAAACATATTATTTAGCCCATAAAGAGGTAACAAGGTAAATGTTTTTCACTTAATTTAATAATAAAAATTACTATTAATTTACAAAATTCCGAAATTTCCCAGTACACGCTCTGGTTTCACGGCTGGTTTCACTACGTTTGACTTGCTTAAAAAAATTATAACGCCCTTTTAAATTTTGATAAATTTATGAAAAGGTCAAAATAAATGCTATTAAAAAGTAAAATATCTCAGTAAATAAGTCCTGTTTTGTTACAGAAGTCTCTATTTGGAATGAAATAATTAAAAATTTAAAAAAAATGTATCTCGATATAATACGGATAATACCAATATAATGAAACAGAGTACACACAAATTATATACCTATCGATTATACTTATAATTTCTCTTTATTAAATGTTTACCACACTGAGGTTTTTTTTAAATCGGGGTTTAATATTTTCACACACGCCGCTGCTTCCACGGCGTATTATATAACAATATTACAGAAAAATACGTAGCAACGCTTACGAGGGCACTTGTGTTCTTCTTCTGTGTTCTATTATTTTTCATCCCTTTTTCGTATTTCTTTTAAAGAATATCCCGTTTCTCTCTCGCAGTCATCTCGCATTTCTGACACATCCTCCATCAAACGAAACTAATCCGCTTCCCCAGCTGCATGTGTGTTTTGGAGTTGTTCCTCCCGGTCGCCATGTGGGTCTAATTGTATTAATTCACCCACGTCTCGACTTTGTAAGTCTCCAACCCCCTTTTACGTTCTGCTCTGTACGTCTGCATCCATTTTTGTGTTTTTATTTACCCTGGCCACGTTTGTGAATGGAAGCTGCGTTAGTCAAATAATTTAACAATGTTGTATCACAATCCATCGTAAAAGATTAACAATAGGTTTACTACGTTGAATGTTTGAGAATAAATAAATACAATAAAAAGTCAGGAAATGCTTGTTACATTATATAACTGTTATATATATAGGCCCTTTGGATTAAATTTTCATTACAACATGTAAAATTTCTTCTCCAAAAAGAGTAAAATTTCTGCCTACAAGTTTCTTATTTCATCCTGAATGTTCTGTTTATGTTGCTGTATTAAAAAGCCAAATATCTTCCAATAGCCCTACAAAAAATAAGATAGGGGCAACATTGATGATAATGTAATAGATAATATTCTTAATAGTTGTACTTTATACAAGAACTGTCGGGATAGTAGATAGGACAATGAAGGGAGAGGGTAAAATATCAACAATACATAAATTTGCAAATATTTTCAGGAGCATGTGTCATGTAGTGAAAACCGAACAAGAGAGTTAAGTAACTAATTAGGAACTGTAAAAACATATTAAAAAGTTAACTATTCGCAAACAAAGTTCTTTATTGATAATATTTCATTTTCTATTTAAAACATGTTGATTATTAAATTAATTGCCGTTTTATACAAAGTCTGCCTGACGCAAATCGCCGGGACACGGGATGGTTGGATGAAATATGGAATTAAAGAGATGACGGGATAAGATTGTAGAAGGAGGTGTGACGGAGGAAAGAAATTTGAACTGTTATTTTGGTAGGAAGGAACACGGATGATGGACGATAACTCACCACACGAAAATGTTCCTTGTCAGATTTCTGTGCGCCATACTTGGCAAAAAGGTCATTCCATAAATTCGATAAGTATTGAAACAATGACACTTCGCTCGAAGATTTCGATTTCACGATGCGAAACGTCCGATAGGCGAATTACAAATGTTAATTAGATATACTGAAACGTCAAACACGTTGCATGTTACGCCTAGCAACAGGCAATACCAAACACAACATTTTTCTTTTTTATTCATAATAACTAGCTGTAACCCGTCAAAAATGACGGTGCTTATGGAATAAGTATTCATTTATTTATTTAAAATAATAATAATAATAATAATTTTACTATAAAGAAGTTACGAACGTTACACGAACTTACGGGAATAAACAGACAGACGGACGGATAGACAACGAAATTATAGTATTGGACTAATGTTATCACTGATACTTCTGCTTTTATTGAAAGAGTCATATTTTGTATTTAGGCATTCCTTGCCAAATATTTTAAATTTTATATATTTGAAACAGTTACTTGTGAAACATAATTAAACCGTAAATTAATGATTCTTTCCAAGATATGGCGACGATTAATTATATTATAAGCGGTGTAAAGTACATTATAAAAACAGGAAAAACTAAAGCTTATAAACCGAACCCTACAAACTGATTTAACGCAGGCGAGAATTTAATTTAAAGTTTATCGTCTTAACCCTTTACAATATGAATCTGTTACACGAAATTTTCCAAAAACCTTGTGTGAAATAATTGCTTTAGATATAAAATATTTTATTTCACTTTAATAATACTAAATGTAATACAAAACTGCTTTGGAAGCAAACTCCAATATATGATTATTTCTAAAATGATAGATTCGTTGAAACAATAGGTTAAACTTTGTGAAATGTCCTTGAGACAAAAGAAACAAGTTATTTTTTTATTATTATTATTTATTTATTACGCCCCACAGTACTTTTACAAAAAATAGGTAAAGTATACATTTATATTATGAATAGTTTAAAGAAAAAAATAATTACATAAAAATAATAATGACAGAGTGGAAATCAAATACTTAAAATACAAATATATAAAGATAAATATAATATGAAGTCAAAACAATTATGTATTGTATAATAAAGCAGAAGCATTAGGAAAATATGGTATTATAAAAAATCATAAAAATTAAAGTAATAATTCAGAGTGAAAAGCAATAAGCACAAGCTTAGAAAGTCACAATATAATAAAAATGTTACATACCTTATAGTTATCTTACATTTCTGAGCAATGTCATTAATTAAAAAAATTTAAACAATGCCTTTATATGGTAAGATAAGTACATGCTATCAATAAAAAAATATATATCGACAATATGAACCAATTCTTTTAATGGATTTAGAATGGTATTCCTACTACAGGATCAATTTTGACTACTGTTTCTTAAATATTATCCATTATCATTAAACACATGACCAGGCAGACTGGGCGAATGCAGAATGGATAGAGCGCCGCACTCTTCTGTCCTAACACACAATTCTCGCCAGATCCACATTCATACATCTCCGCATGATGACATAATATATACATATTGTCACGGTATCGTGACTGTGGGATGAAATGAAATACTTAAAATAATAATAATATTTTTAAACTTTTACTTACTACACTAAGTCACTGGACATAATTTTAGCCATGTTATAACCATGTAAAAATATCGCTTAATCTTCATAGAATCTTACGCTTTTTATCTTATTTCCTAATTCATACTTATTATCACTCCTTAATCACTTGTCTCGCGTATACTGATGGACGTTACTTAAATTGCTCATGTTTGTACTGGAAAACTTCTCGCTCGTCGATTGGTACTTTCTTTATTTATTATCGTTGAAATTTTTTTCTTCGAATTTAAAAAAAAATATTTCTTACGCCTTTTTTATAATAAAACAAAGAAATAATTATTCCTTAGGAACCGACATGTAAAAGTATGGTCTTTTTGGACGGGTAACAGCTAGTATCATATAATTAAATAAGATATACGTTACAAAAATTAAACGTCCTTTAGCAGATACCGGTAACGACACAAATAATGTCTGCTTGATATTTATTTTTTATTTATTTTTATAAAATCCTTGTTTACAAATAAAGGTACTTAATACTAATTAAACAATAAAACATAAGATAAATTACACATTTTTTTGTTTTGTTTAATTTGTGGATTATGCCACTTTTAGGCTATGTCTGTCCCAGAGTGGCGTTATAGAACACAATTATAATATGTTTTCGAATTCGTCAGTAATATTTATTTTCATAAGGTAGTAATTATGTATCTACAAAGTATCAAGTGGAATGTTAGTGAAAGTTGAGTGAGTCATAAGTCCAAGTGTAAATATGTAGAATAATTGTTTAATGCAAAAAGGGTTAAAGTTTTGTTTAAGATTATTTTTTATTTTCCTTAATTAATTAATTTATTTATATAGGTATATATTTTTATTTGAAGACATTATTATGCTATTACAGTAAGTAAATTTTCAGTTGCTGTTCTACCTTTGGAGGTAAGCCAGTTGTTTGCTAAAGCTTTTATTTTATTAATTGAATATATTCTGATTTCCGGGAAGTCTGTTTTAAATGTGTTAATATTTTAGGCCCTATGATTTATAGTAATTTTTCTGCCCATGTGTTGTCTTAGTTTTTGGTATTTCGTCATATATATAGATATATATATATAATATATATATATAATATATATACTCATTAACTTGTATTAAAATTATATTTATAGTACAGTTTTTTGAGGCATAGAATTGGATTTGTTACAATTAATTAATCGTTTTAGCGTTACGGTTATATTATTAATGATTGTTTATAAAATATTTTTAATTTTGTTTTGAAATTTTATGTTAACATTAAATAAACCATTTATTTTTTATAATTCTGTGTAGAAAAGTATCAGACAAATTTAAATCATAATAAATTATGAATAAATTTGTTATGAATATCGCCCATGTAGGCTTGGCTTTGTTATCTGAAATACAAACACAATTTTCTCAAGAAAAACAAATATGTATTCAACGATTCCAAATAATATGATTGTACTTAGGTACTTAATTATACAAGCTAATGGCTCCTTTGTTTTGTGTAATGTTTAGCCATCACAAATAAAGGGAGTCTCCTTGCTAGATATATATGTATGTATATATGATATTCCTTATATGGGTGTGCTTCAGGAGCGACTTGCTAATTAAACAGGCAAGAAATAGTACGGTTTTATAAATTTTTACAGACTAGTTCTGGGTAGTTGACGTTCTAGTGCCAACCCTGATGTATGGAAGTGAAGCCTGAAATTGGCAAAAGAGGAATGAAAGTAGACTGCATGCGGTAGAAATGCGGTCAATAAGACGCTTGTGTGGAAAATCTTTGGACAATAGAGTGAGGAATTAACAAATTAGACATGAATGCAATGCTGGCTGTAGTGTGGTAGATTGAATAAAGAAAGGAGTGCTGATATGGTTTAGTCATGTGGAACGTATGAACGAGGAAACGATGGTTAAGAAAATGTATGAGGCGAGTGTTGAAGGCAACAGGAATAGGGGGCGTTCGCGAAAGACCTGGCACGATCAGATACTACAAGTATTTGAGGATGGCCCTGTTAAAAGCCGCAACAATCGTAGAACTTGTATGAGAAGATGTATGAATGTGGCCGAAGCAAAAGTGGTATGCCAGGATAGATGAGTGTGGCGTTCAATCCTCTCTGCCTACCCCTGCAGAGAAACGGCGTGATGGTTAGTTAGTTAGTTCTGCGTACAATGCGACTAGCTAACAGAAGCGGTAGTATGGCGTGTGTCCGCGCGGCCCACTGTGTGGCCGTCGACTAGCGAAATGCCAACGGGAGAGAGCTAGCTTCCGTCTCTCAGTATAAAAACTAACCCATAAAAACCAAGTTTTTATTTTACTCCATTTCTTTTAAAATTAAGTTTACCATCATGTAATTAAATAATTAATTGACTGAAAATAAAACATGTCTAGACAAATATGTCAAAAATCTCTAAAAATATCTCTTTATTATTTGGTTTCTTCCCGAAAAACCGAAGTGTGCTGTCATCTGTGAGCCAATTGTCATAAATTTTCGAAATTCGTAGTGAAGTACCTATTATACCTACCGACGGAGTAATTCAAATTTTAAATATTCCGTGACGTTATCAGGCCGCCGTTGGTAGTAATCAAACTTTTGTAATGATTCCAATTTGAAAAAACCATTAAAATATCTTAAAATCCAAAACCATACTATAATTATTAATTTTTTTAACAAAAATTTGATAGATCTTCTCGATCGTCGCTACGAGTCTACTTGCAAAGTTTCAGCTCGATTGGATGACGGGAAAAGGGTTAAAAATCGATCCAAAGTTTTTTCGTCAAGCAAACAAGCAAGCAGACGCCACGAGCTAAAAGAAAGGATGTAACAAAATGGGAAAAATTTGAAATAAAACACTCGGGCCACATCGGACTGCGAACCACTCGTGAATGGCATATACGTGCCGACTTTTACTCCGTTTACCTTTCGTGAACGACATTACGACAGTACCATGTATTTGGTTCACAAGTTAATGTATTTAGATGCCGATGATATAAAAAATGACATCAGTCTCAAATCTATTGTTACATTCTGAGATAGAAATTCCCTCTTCTATTGAATCTTTTTGTGACAGTGGGATTTTTGAACATGCACCACATACCTTTTTAGAAAGGGTATTTGCATGCGTATAGTCTTTTTAATTTCTCACTAGAGGGTGGTTTTAATTCCGGGAGCAATTTAAAGTATAAAAATAAATAAATAACACAAGTAACAATGAAAGTCTTTGACTACGCAGGAGAAGTCTGTTCGATCCGATAGTGGAGACCCAACTAAAATGCCACCACAGCGTCGCCTAGACGACAAGTGAAAACGACTACATGAAGAGATCGAATTAACTTTATTCTATCATCAGCAACGCGTGTATTAGTAATCATCTAACCATGTGGGAAGATAAGCCATGATCGGTCCTGCTAGCGTAGGTGCAAATTGAGTCTTTAGACCTCAAATAACTTCAAAAACATATTTGATCATAATCTTTTAATTCCAGGAGCAATTTAAAGTATACAAATAAATAAATAACACAAGTAACAATGAAAGTCTTTGACTACGCAGGAGAAGTCAGTTCGATCTGATAGTGGAGACCCAACAAAAATGCCACCAAAGCGTCGTCTAGACGACAAGTGAAAACGACTACATGAAGAGATCGAATTAACGTTTTCAGGAGCAACTTTATTCTATCATCAGCAACGCGTGTATTAGTAATCATATAACCAAGTGGGAAGATAAGCCATGATCGGTCCTGCTAGCGTAGGTGCAAACTGAGTCTTTAGACCTCATATAACTTCAAAAATATCTTTGATCGTCTTTCATTATTTGTGTCTAGAAACAGTCTAAAGACTCGACATGATACATCCATATTCTGTTCTGCGTCGCATAAATAATATCAGAGCAATTAAACACTAATTCGTCTTTGTACAACCACTTTTGCTGTTTGTCTTAGCTAAGTTATCCAGGGCAGCCCATAGACCACCTTCACTCTGAATATACCAAAATAATACATCTCTGTAGTCGCCATTACGCGTTATTTCTACGTTCGATAATACAAAAATCCATGTTCAGTATGAACAACAATCTGACGATATTACAGGTTGTGTAAGACCCACTTTTATTATCTGGCTAATAGAAAACATATTTTGCATTTCCAAAATATCTGATGCTGTCAATTTTTTCACTATTTAATAAAATAAATTTTGGTCGTGCACGGTTTTGTTGGTGTATGATAAGATCCTCATAAAGAATTCCTCATTCTGTGGGACTCGGCAGCCAAGTACACAAGGGGTTGGATGAAAAATTCACATCCCCCACACCGGGGTTTGCGCTGTGGGCACCGAGGGATGGTCCGGAGTCATAATATTATATTATAGCATATAGAATTTATCGTTATCAAATATATGTACAGAATATAGATTTAATATTATATAAATGCCGTTTTGAACAAAATTTTAATTTATACAAAAATGTGCAATAAAGTGTTAGTTAAATTAGTATAAACCACTACCAGATTTTAGGTCTACCGGTTTCGAGACGTACCCGTCTCTTCGTCAGTCGCTACTATGTCACGAGTTTGCATGAGAAGATGCATGAATGCGGATGAGGCTTGAGTTATATATCGGGATATATAATTTTGGTCTGCCATCCTATCTGCCTACCCCTGCTGAGAAACGGCGTGATAGTAAGTTACTACTACTAACACTGTTTAATTTTATGTGTCATATTTGTAACATTAATTTATTTATAATGCACATTTTTGTTTGTTGTTTATTTCAGCCCTGTTAAAATACACAAGTCATGCTTCGTTCAAAGCCTCATTTTTCACCTGGATAAATCAAATCACTCAATATAATGTTTAAAGGTATTTTTTTTTAAAATGTCCTGGAAGCTCCCACACCTCTCAATGCCAGCGGGCGCTGAACAGTCTGATTCCGCGGGTTTCTACGATTTTAGAGAAATGTCGGCATCTTGTTTTTTATATCCGAAAATTAATTAATTAAAATTTTAAAGGGTTGTATAAAAGATGTGATTTCATATCCTCACGATAATTTCCTACCGTTATGATGCTAGTTTCTATCCGTTTACTATACATTGCAACTCTGGTCCAATCTAACATATAACAGACTGGATTGTATTATATACTATTGGAGAAGACATTATTGTCACCTGCATTTGCACAAATACCCAACTGCCGAAAACAGGTCATAATTTATTGCTCATTAAACTTCATTTCTTATCACTATTTAATATACACAAACATTCATTTAATTTTCTTATACAGGTACATACCTAAATATACTTTTAACTGTTCTATTATATATACATTTTGTTACTATCCATGCATATGATTTTTTATATATATTACTTTACTTTCACTATTGCTTTTGTATTTGAGAATATATTATACTGTTATTATTATCCACATTTTATATTTATATACTCAATTAATTAATTAACTCATTTTATAGATATACAGTATTTTAATATATCTTTATTATTTTTTGTTCTCGCTATATTGTTCAGCCGCTCATCTCGGCACAGGTTCTTCCTAGTGAGATGAGCGGCTCCATCTCCTATGTCATGTAACAAGATGAAGATAAATAAATAAAATAAAAATAAATTAAAATATATGAAGGCGCGTGTGCGAGATGAATATGAATAATCATGTCTATCTGTTAGAGTTATGAATCTTGTTAGACAAGTGTGATGTTTAAGGCATTATATATTTATTGTTCAAATGTGCTCACATTTACCGCATATAGTTATATGCGATTAGTATGTGCAGGACAGATGGAGATACAGGAGGTCTAGAAACACTTACGATTTACTGTTGAGAAAGATCAATCTCGTAGTACAATAGATAGTGCTGGTATCGGCTACGGCTGTCAGCGAACTTGCGTGGGCAGTGGTTGGTCGGCACATCATTGGTCGCATCAGCCTCCCATTGATGGCGATGCGATGGTGAGGTTCTCCTCGAGTGGTGATTGGTTGCTTTCTAGAGTCATGACAACTCTCCACTAACCTTTTCCTTGCGGTGCTAAGAATAAAAAAATCATTAGACATCAATCACGCTAACATAAGGACGCGTAAGACAGTCTGATCCAGTCAGCTGCGCAGCCGCTACTCAAGAGCAAAGATTGGCAATCTGCCAAATCTGGAACCTCGTGCCCTACACACTTCAAACTGCACTACGCTCTGCGAACCACGCATTGCGCTCCCCGCACCACTCCGCCGTACAATACAAACGCATATTGACAGATTATTACCAGTTTCTTCGTCATTTTTTCTTACATCCAGATCAATTTTAGATGCATAATCAACGTTGTATGGGTGTGTAATAAATTGGTGTTAACAAAGTTATTTGACATTAATTAAGAAATATATTTAAATATATCTAGAATTAACATTTAAGTGCTAAACGCACTATCAATTAAAGTTTTGCTCTTCATTTAGGCACCGCCTTGCAAATTATTCTTGAAAGGCTTTCGTCAAAATCTGAATTTAATATTACAAAGTTGACTTAATATATTTTCTTGTTGAAATGGCAAATGGTCTGCTATTGACTCAAAAGATAGTTTTAAGCTTGGAAAGAAAATCAAATTCAGTATGAAAATATATAAATCTTAAAAGTAAATAATGCTTTTATACAAAAATAATAATAAGCCTTTTATACTTGGTACTCATTTAAAAAACAAATGTAAATTTTTATTCATCGAATTTCGATCGTAAAAAGTTATGGCGGTTACTGTGTACCTTAAATTATTATTTTATATTTGAATAATTTTAATGTATATATTTATTTTTGAATACATTAATTAACTTTTCTTAATTTTAACTAACAAGCAAAATGTGTGGTCGGTTTTTACTAAATATTATATCTATTTTGAAAATCGTCATGTGTAGGTTTACATTTACGTATTGGTAAAATATAAAGTTACCTAATTAATTGAAGAAAAAATAATTAATCAAGATATATTATAAAGGTCTGATAAAGATAAAACTATTTATATGGGAAAGTAGATATGGAAAGTTTTTGGGTGTTTATAGTTCTTACGATCTATGTGAACATTTTACTCAATGTAACGTTCACCAATTCCATCCGTAAATAACTAACATATCTATTAATTTTTTGGATGTTGCATATATTTTTACTTTGAACAATCCTTTCTATGTGACTTGTATTAACTACCACCATTTGTGGATAAAATTCGTAGCCCTATATAAGGTCGTAAGCACTATAAACACCCAAAAAAATTAAAATGAAAAAAAAGGTGATAACGATTGCCTAATTTTTTTAGCTTCATTGTGTTCAAATTGGTTTCTTATTTTTTGAAAGCAATATTTTTTTTTAATAAATGCAAAATGTTTGTTTACACCGCCAGTTTGTGTAGATGATAACATGTCTCTGGGCCAGTGGTACCTTCATCAGGATACAATGGATATTAAAAAATAAACATAGAAGTTTAGACACTAGCAGACTAGAAAATAAATATATGAGAGTTGAATAAATAATTAAGTACTAATATAAAAAAATTAAAAGATAACTGTTTGCATATTTAATTGCTTTAAATATTTATTTCCAAAAAAATTCTAATTTATTGAATTATTAAAATTAATTTGAAATTCCAGAAACATTATGGTATATTCAACAAATTTTCTTATCATGTCTTGTTAATTACAATAAAATAACTATTCATATTTTGTATTTGTCTTGCTTAAAAATCTCTACTTTCAATTAATACAGACATTGACGAATTAAAATCAACAAAGATAATTAAATATTATTCACACAATTTCCATCAAATTGAAGGTTTAATTAACTAACTGTTAAAACAACACAATTCAAGTGTTTCTAAGCGGATGAATATTCCGATCGGACTGATTTAGGGATTTTAATTATTCTATTGGATCGAATTACTTCAATGTCACCCCTAAAACTATATAATTTTGATGAAGTGAGAACTACTACAGGGTGCTGATATATTAATGACTTAAAAAATCGTATAAAATGCTAGTACTTTGAGTTGAAATTCGCGTTTCTTACGCTTCTAATCCTGGAGTACTTTCGTTCGCGAGCCAACATTTTATGGCGAAATTTGCATAATTTATATGAAGCGTCGAATGAAAATTTTACGAGTTTAATAAGCAAAAACGCATTGTTAATGAAAGCTAATTATTATTTTTCCCTCTGCTAACGTTAACATTTTTATGGAGTATACAAATATAAGGGATATTAACATAAGCTTGCAAAAAGTGTGTCCATTAATATGGATGAGGGTTTGGAAAATTAGCCAGAACATCGTGAAATTACTGATGCGAGGTATGAGCTGCTAACTGAAAAAGTAATATTTTGTGAGGATAGCATAAATTAATAATGCCTCCATCAGCCAAAAAATCCAACCAGGCTAAGGGGTTATGTGTAGTCAAAAATTTTAAAAAATCGATTTATTTTGCGTTTTCTTAAAGCAATATTTTGAGAACATTTCCGTTGACGCCATGAATAGTTTCAAGGGTTACATGAGTTTTGAAGTCTAAAAAAGCATATTTTTTAATTTAAAAAAAAATATATATTCAAACTTTTACGCATATTGAATAGCAATATTCACACAATATTTTAATAAAATTATTATTTAAATACTTTCTGTTAGTAGTTGAGTATAGCTCGTGATTAACTAAGGGGTTGAAAAAAAAATTTTTTAATTTTGACAGAGTTTTGTGCATTTTCGGTAAATTCTCGATTCTCTTTAAACTTACATAGATTCATCGATTCCAGTTCCATAAAGTAAAGATTCTGCAGCGGCTATAATGTCCAGAGCATTCTTTTGTCCTTACCTGAGACGAATTCTTGCTTCTCGAGAAAGACAAACTATCGCCAAGCAACTATACCCAAAACGCTCCACCACGCCGAGTCTAGTGAGAGGAATTTCCAAAAGCTCTCTCTCTCTCCCTTCTGGAGTTTTATTCCGATTGACTTGAAACTTTGGAAAAATATTCTTGACATGTTTTTTTATTATTTAAAAAAATAAAATAAAAATTGATTTTTGAAATTTCCAAACCAATTTAACTCCTTAATATACCCTGTAATGAACCAGCTAGATAGTAGATAGAGGGGTCCTCGTCAAATGACGGTATTTTCTAGAGATGCTTTCTATTATATGAAAAATATTATTCAGTCGTAAAATAGTTGACGCGAGTTGAATTTACTATTATATATTATTTCATTTCGATCTCCTGGTTGCGGCCAACCACTGTGATGACCCTGGTAGTTAGTGGGTCCTCGTCAAATCGAGCAGACTGTATTTAATGTCGAAATGGTGTTCAATTAATATTATAAAGCATTTTATTGCATTTCAATATAAATCGTTCTCCTGGTCACGGTAAGCACTGTGGTGAACCAGGTAGACAGTAGGGCATCGCGGCCTTGATACATTTAATAATAATTTAGTATAGCTCCTGGTCCGGCACCAGAGTTAGACATCCCATGGGGTGTGTGTTGAATATATAAGGCGAAGCAAATCTATAATACAAATCATTCCATTGCAAATCAATGTAAATCATATTCTTTTCACGGCTAACGATGTAAGATGACCCTAATGTGGGTCCTACTAAATAATGAAGGTTAGTAAGTAGCAAACCGTCGCGTTCAAAATACAATATATTGGATTATCAAATATTTCATTATTCTTATATGTGAGCGCGCTCGATCGAGCGACAGGATGCAACAGGTCGACTTCAACCATATGATGTAGCGATACAGTTGTTAAAAATTAAATATTCAATACAGAAATATTACTACTACTAAAATTCAACTTTTCATATGAAATAATGTTCTATACTATCAGAAATTGTTCTATACGATAAATTAACTAAAAATACGTATTAACTGTAAATAATTAAATAATATAAATTTCATTGCAATGAATAAAGTCATTTGCCGTATGATGTTAGCGAAAATAGTTGTATGGCGCGGGTGGCAACGGCTGAGGTCGACAGATACGCTGTAACTATAAAAGGATCGCGGAATAAAATATTATACCTTCTTGAAATATTATAAATAATGTATTCTATACAATATTAATACTCTGCCTGTGCTAACTATACATTTAACTAAAATATATATTATTAACTGGAAATAATTATTCTGTGAAAATTGCGCTTTTGAATGCAATATTAACTACAAATATTAACTAAAAATATTTCTAACATCTTGGGTTCGCATACTATATTGATAATACCTAATGCCCTTTGCATTTACTAAGTATATTACCTAAATAGCCACAGCTATACCATCCTGTCCGTCAGGGACGAAACATAAAACACAGTTATTTTCCTAAAAGTGCTACCTCTTACGCGACAAAAATACCTATTGCAGTCGGGCTATGGATATGAACTATTTCCGCCTCATAATGGCGCCTGGAACCAATACTAAAAACCTCACTAGAAATAATAAATGCGACTAAATCTCGATAAATACAATATATACTATTCGTAATACGTCGTTGAATTGGCACATGAATCGTCTAATGGATGAAGGACCCCGTTGTGTTTCGTAATAACTTCAAATTCTTTTATAGGAGCAGTGTGGAAACAATTGCATAATATTACGTAATAAAAACATCTAACGAACCTAATAATCGATACATTTATGTTACAATAAAATACATACACTAGAAAGAATTCGTGTATTAGAAATAAAACATTTTCGATTTGAAACAAACCAGTAAAATCGTTCGAACGGCGCAAAGGGAAAAATTCACACATATTAAATAACACTGAAATTAATAATTTTAAACACTTTATATTAACATATTCTTACCTTGAATGGTGTCGTCTCAGACGTGTATGAATCTGTTCATATTAATTCCGTGGGAAAATAATACATATATTTGCTATCTACGAAATAAGACATTTTTTGAAGCGAAACTTCTTTATAAATAAGTAGATAAGGTCTCGGGGATGGTTTGTTCGAAAGGATTCTACAACAGCCCGTGAGGTTATATGAAATAATAGTTTCTTTGAATGCTAAATTTTGGTTTTTTAAACCCTCAGCATCTCTGCTGAGAGGGGTAGAGGCTCCGCGCCCGCCTAAACCCGGTGACCGACGTCCTAAGTGACTAAACGGCCCCCCTTGTTCCTCCGGAACTTACTGCATCCCGAGACTCTATCTCTTCTTTACGAGATGTGATCCTGTGACGCCTCTCTTTTAGGCTTATAATTGAGAAGGCCGTACTCTTTTGGTACGAGTTTCTGATGATGTGTGTTGTCTTGAGGCGCCTTTCTTTTAGGCCGGTGTTTGAAGAATCATGTACTCTTTTGGTACGAATTGATGACGACATTAGCCTCCTTTGCGGGCATAGTCAGCGATGTTACAAATTATTGTGCAATCTCATTATGCCTTTTCAGAGCGGCGTCCCACGATTCTGCATCTTGCAACATTTACTTTGGACAAATGTTAGAGTGTTAGTAACATATTTACAATATCCCAGCTATTCCATATGAGTGAATGGTTTTTATATTTATTCTGGCCCTGTCTTTCTTACAGAGGACGAAATAGAAGTTAACGTTTTCTATCAAGGTTTTACAGCATTCAAGCATGGAAATCCTTCCAAAGACATAGGGAACCTTTTTGTTGGTTTAAGTAGTTTGCGCCAGATGAGGTTAGGTGGTCGGTTTATTGACGACCCCGAGCAACAAGGAGGACCCCGCCTTTAAGGGGCCCTGCAGGGGCTTGTGCGGGTTCCACGCCCAAGTGCCGGCAATCATCCACCCCTCAGCCAGCTAGGCTAACATAAACCAGATATCCCCAATCTTTAGTTAGATCTCCCCATTCTGTCCTTTACTCGTCATTCTGAAGCCACTTATTAAGCTGAATATACCGAGGTACTCGATTCATAAAGAGTTAGTTGTCGACCGAGTGTAATGATTGCGCAATACCTACGCAATACAGTAATTATTATAATGCTACTAAGTAATTCATATAGAACTCCGTGTATTCAATTTTCAGCATAAACGGTATGAAATTCGCCTTGCATAAAAATACATCCGTTTGGAAGGAATTCTCGTACGATTTGAACCAATATCACACAAGCAATCGTGATATTTAATTACACAATTATTCCGAACTCAAATATTCCCAAAATAAATACATTTCGATAGTGAAAATAATTAATCGATAGATAATATAAATGTGTTCCTTAGCTGTTACACAGTGGCGGTATGATCCTCTCTGCTACTGATGAATGGTAGATTCCTCCATAAGTCCGGGCAGCAACTCCGTCCGCAAATGCTGTTCTGGAACTCAGGGCTCCGTCGGTAGTCTGTTGGGCAGCGCTCCCGCTCGCAAGTCTGGTCTCGAACTGAAGGGCTGAGTATATCGTGTTCGCTCCTTTTATACTCTCGATTGCACCATATCTTCGAAATCCACGCTAGTGCAGTGACTCATCCTATGAGCGATGACCTCACCGCCGGCGCTCGCCATTGGCCGGATTCAGTCAACAGGACGGTCGCCTCCGGCTCAACCCGTCGAAGGCAAAGCGCGCCTGTGATTGGTCCGTTTCGTTAAAATAATAGTTAAGTACCCGCTACACGCGAGACTTACTGTTCTGATTCATAAATAATAAAGGCTCGTTCGCACCTACTCACAAGGTCGAGTCTATTAGGATTGGCAAACGATATTAATTTAACACAGAATTATATCTATGGTATTATAAAGATCTAAGAAATATTACTTGTATAGCTGAATATTCAATATTTTGTTAGCCTCTTGTAATACACAGAATCTTAAGAAGAAATATATCAGGCTTTTACTTTTAAACGATTCCAAACAGAAGAAATATATTTTTGATGTCCATACTTGACTTTTTTGAATATTATTATTTTAAGATTTTCTAAATTTATTAAATCTATCTCTATGTCGACCATCACAGCTTCCCCCTTATTTAGAGAGAGGAATGATCTATCAGACCAAGCCTATCTGCTAAATAACCCAATAGGATAGTATATCTCGTGATACTTATCAAGAGTTTCTAAAATTCCTTTTAAAATAAATCGTTGTTCTTTCCTTTCTCCGAGTACTATATTTCTACTAGGGTTGAATTCTCTTTCAATGGAACCTTCTTTGCGTATTTAAAGCTACTGTAAACCATCTGCCTGTCATTCAAATGAAAAGTGTACAACTAATATAAATATAAGATTTGCAAGCAAAATTGGACTGTATCTATTTTATTAAATTGACTGAAAAGGTTCGATTCTTCATAATCGATTGAATGCCTCAGTAATCTCATTATTGTGTCTGCTAACCACTCAAGTTCCATCCTGTTATCAACACTTAAAAGGGACGCTCCTTCCCCCACTTTGTTATCCTCCTTGCTTCCCTTACAATGGTACACTCCTAGTGTTCACCACCTCGCAACTCTATACTACTTTCCCCAGCATATACCTCCCTTCCCCCAGAATATACTCCCACTAACACTCCCCACATCCCCTTCAAGCTATACAAACCAACTCAACCGAGTAAATATTAACTGTATATTTCTCCTATGAAATGCGAGCTACGATAAATCTGAAGTTCCAGAATTATGTTAACCTACGAATTAATGTACAATCTATTCATATAAACTTAACAACCAGCTTCCTAATATAAAGAGCAAACCCTTCCCCCAAACTATACACACTCTTCTATTTCTAACTCGTTTCGTCCTGTTTTAACCGAGTGAATAGTCAACCGCATATTCCTACTATGATTGCAAACCGCGACAAAATTAACTCTTGTACCCCATCTGAGCTATGAACCCTATTCATATGCGCAATACATGTCCTCTTATGTAGAAACAGCCAATTGTCCTCAATATTCCACGTATTCTGTAATGACTGCCATAATTTATTGTTGGTGCAATATGATGAAGAAGAAGAAGAAGAAGCCGCAAAAGTAGTGGATGACAACAGAAGAAGAAGAAAATGAATCCATTGAAAGGCATAAGATAAAGAAGAAAAGTCACAACCGAGTGTAGTAATAGATAAAGACGAAGAAGAAGAAGTCGAATGTTATAAAATTAGAAGAAGACGCGAATGTAGTAGTAGGTAAAGAACAAAAGAAGATGAAGAAAAGACGTAGAAAAAGAGTCTAAAATTATAAGATAAACAGAAGAAGACGACACATGAATGTAGATATAGGAAAAGAAGAAGAATAAGAAGAAGATAAAGAGAAGACGAAGAAAACCAGTTGATAAGTATAAGATAAACGGAAGAAGACGAAATGAATGTAGTAATAGAAAAAGAAGAAGAAGAAGAAAGTAGAGAAGCAGTCGAAAGATATACCATAAGACGAAAAAGTAGTTGCAAAGTATTGTAATAATTGCTATTTATAGAAGAGAAGCATAAACGGTATGTATTCAAAGAAGAAGAAGACTAGGGTGAACATAACCAATAAAGAAAACCTTCGTACCGAAGATGAAGAAGACGCTGTTGAAGTCAATATAACTAAAAGGGGGAAAGAAAATATATATATAACCGATAGCATATACGAATAAGAATAAGACGAAGAAGAAGAAGAGGAAGAAAAGGGTAGGAACAACCTCGTCGATAATTGTAGAACGTAAAAGTATATATAACTATTATCCGTCTCAATTAACTTTCCAGCCAACCCTCAAGAGTGATATCGAAAGACGACGCATGTTTGTAGAAGACGTGGATCCAGATGTCTAGAAAAGTTTCCCATAACTATTCCTTACTAACCTGTCTTCCCCCAAATTGTTAAGCGTTTGTCAAATAATCAGGCGCGACTCCTCCGTATAACTGTAATATTATTCCTCCCAAAACTTATTGAAAACCTAAAACAACTTCTACTTATATGTATTCATCCCCATATTTCCCCCCGCTGATGAAAGAATCTCAAGTATATTCAACATTATAAAATTTTAAAGTTTTCCTATAACAACGCGAACATGTTTAACGAAGTACACTGTTACAAATCAGAAGAGGTAAACCCTAATATCTGTACTAGCTGTAGTAGTCATCACCAACACTGATATCCACAGAAGATGTATGTGTGTAACTGAATCAAGAATTCCTAACGTATAATTCGGTTTGCTATACGACTGGAATATATTCAAGATCCAAACGACTAATCTTCCTACCCTAATCTAAAAGTAATGGTCACGACGACGCATGAAGGTGAATGAAGCTAATGATTTCGTTATGCTACTACTATTTAATCTACTAAAAATCTATTTTCAAAATTTTTTTTTTTTCAAAATGTTCCAGAAGAATTCAAAAGCTCTCCTGAAAAATTTCTTTTTTATTTTATTTTATCACTATCCAAAAGGACTTCTACATACACCCAATGCATAGTAAAAACAATAAATGCTTTATCAATCATAGCGTTACGATCTCACAAAACTTGAAGAAACTCACACATCGTTAATTCCGGATTTACTTCTGTATTACTTCCAAGAAGACTGCGCCCAAAACTAAAACAATCCTTATATAGATACGTACGAAATTTGAAGTAGTGAGATGTTTATTTCTACTCTGCCTATAAATAAGCTATATCAACGTATATTGTAATATAATATTTATTAATGAAGATAAAACAATTTCAATTAACGTTGCAATGAAGCGAAACAAAGGAATATATATAAAAAAAAACAAGTCCAATTTTTAATTATTCGTTACTAAGAGTATATATATACTGCGCTCTCTATTACCGCTTCCTATAGACTAATACTAGCGAAGGCTCAAAACTTTCTCTGATTTCCGCTAGATGGCGGTAGTATGACCATTTTAATTCATATGCCAGGCCGTCTTGTAAATAAAAATGGAAGCAATTTTATTCTTGTAATTCAAATCAAAATAATTTTTAGATCAAAACAAGAAACTCAAATAATTATTTCGTGCAACAATACGCGTCTGTGTTTATATTACGAACAAGTCTATCAATCCTGCATACAACAAAGAAATTATAATTAGTTTGAATAACCAGAACCGTATATAACTGTGTATAACAATTAAGAACACATTTAGATAATTAGAATAATTAAGAACCATAATAAATCAATGAAGGAAATTATTATTTTTTTTCAATTAATTCAGCAACATTGTAGATTGACATTTTATTTTTTTAGGACAATTTTTAATATAACACCTTGACGATAAAAAGGTATCTCCGAAACATGCACGTGAAAGTTATCAAATAATATAAGTAGATTTGTAAGAATACTATAATCAATAAATTTTTTGTGTAATTATTATCTGTAAAAATTTAGCTGAATTTAAAGATCTTTTTTTTTTCAAATATAGAAACCCTTTTTAATATCCATAAGACAAAAATATAACAAGTGTGGATTTATTTAATTTACATTAACCTCAATTTAATTAAAATTAATTTATATTAATTTTTAATTATGAAACCAGACGGAAAATTATTAAAATATTTTTTGCATTTGTATCATAAAAGTACATAACCGAAAGAGAAAAGTAAATATTATAAAACATCGGATTTATAATTTTTTTTATAAAATAAAATATACATCAAATGTTCACATGGCAAAATCACGTGTACCCGTATACTAAAAGTTTTCGTTTTTATATCTTCTTTTCTTTTAGATTCATATATTCTCGTGTTTATATTTTCTACTAAATTGTTATCCGGTTTTTATATTTATTTTTACTTTTATATTTTTCTGCTATTATTATTAATTACTATTGCATAACTCGTAAGCGAAAATATTTGCCACTGAACAGATTTTATCTAGCGTTGGTTAATTATTAGTTTATATTAATATAAGAAATTAAATTAAAACCGAATTTTAAGCTATCATAAACCCTCCGTGGCGCGCGCTGAAATCTGTCGCGGTGATCTGCCCGTAATACAGGTGTATATTTTTGCATTTCGGGCGCCGTGCGAATCCGTTCGGCGTAGCTAACTGTCTTTTCGTACTAGCCCGAACGCGAAGGTCGAACTTGTTAAACCTTAAACCCTCAAACGTCTCGGGTCTATTCACGAACTCACGCGGTCGGGCGAAACATGACCCGGAGGGTACTGTATGGGGAGCCGTGTCGTCGCGCGTTCTCCCATTACACAGCGCTCGCAAACCCGGCGGCTTTGGCCGTGTTCGGTGGTATATTTGCGAAACACAAACACAAACGCAATAATTAAAACCATTCAAATGTGAATCGTTTGAATCTCAACTACATATTTGTTACACTGCGATTCGCAAATCCCGATGGCCTAGGCCGTGACAGTGGTATACTTGCGAGAAAACAAATGCAATAATTAAAACCTTTCAAACGTGAATCGTTTGAATCCTAACTACATATTTGTTATACTGCGATCCGCAAATCCCGATGGTCTTTTTTAGATTGTGACGGTGGCATACTTGTGAGATCGCATTCAAACAATTATTAAAAATATTTTTCAAATGTGAATCATTTGAATTCAAACCAAATAAACAATGAATGAGTTATGAAATAAATCACAGATTCTATAAAATGGAGCAATTGTTTTACAGAGAAATAGGCATTCTAAAATCAAAGCCATGCTCAAAATTCAAATATATCTCAAGGACCAAAATTACTACAATAATTTTCGTTCACAAAATATTAAATAATAAAAATGCCAACTATCTATATGACAAACAACCTAAAGAAATTTCTAATACCTAGTATCACGTTTGTCTACAAATCTCAGTACGTGGTTCACATAAATGCTCAATCTTTTTTCTTTGATGTCACGGACCGTGGTCCGCGATTGTTTAAATAAAACCGCTTTTATAATCAAATATTTTCTTTCATTTATAATATTAACTAAACCAAAATGATGTTTTTTTTTTTTTACTATGCAAATGAGTCCAACGAATACGCCCCTGTCTGGTCAACGGCACCACTGTGATGATCCTGATAGACAGTAGGGCATCGCGGCCTTGATACATTTAATAATAATTTAGTATAGCTCCTGGTCCGGCACCAGAGTTAGACATCCCATGGGGTGTGTGTTGAATATATAAGGCGAAGCAAATCTATAATACAAATCATCCCATTGCAAATCAATGTAAATCATATTCTTTTCACGGCTAACGATGTAAGATGACCCTAATGTGGGTCCTACTAAATAATGAAGGTTAGTAAGTAGCAAACCGTCGCGTTCAAAATACAATATATTGGATTATCAAATATTTCATTATTCTTATATGTGAGCGCGCTCGATCGAGCGACAGGATGCAACCGGTCGACTTCAACCATATGATGTAGCGATACAGTTGTTAAAAATTAAATATTCAATACAGAAATATTACTACTACTAAAATTCAACTTTTCATATGAAATAATGTTCTATACTATCAGAAATTGTTCTATACGATAAATTAACTAAAAATACGTATTAACTGAAAATAATTCTATGAAAATTGGGTTCGCAGACGAAATCGATAATACCTAATGCCCTTTGCATTTACTAAGTATATTACCTAAATAGCCACAGCTATTCCATCCTGTCCGTCAGGGACGAAACATAAAACACAGTTATATTCCTAAAAGTGCTACCTCTTACGCGACAAAAATACCTATTGCAGTCGGGCTATGAATATGAACTATTTCCGCCTCATAATGGCGCCTGGAACCAATACTAAAAACCTCACTAGAAATAATAAATGCGACTAAATCTCGATAAATACAATATATACTATTCGTAATACGTCGTTGAATTGGCACATGATTCGTCTAATGGATGAAGGACCCCGTTGTGTATCGTAATAACTTCAAATTCTTTTATAGGAGCAGTGTGGAAACAATTGCATAATATTACGTAATAAAAACATCTAACGAACCTAATAATCTATACATTTATGTTACAATAAAATACGTTCACCAGAAGAATTCGTGTATTAGAAATAAAACATTTTCGATTTGAGACAAACCAGTAAAATCGTTCGAACGGCGCAAAGGGAAAAATTCACACATATTAAATAACACTGAAATTAATAATTATAAACACTTTGTATTAGCAAATCTTACCTTGAATGGTTTCGTCCTAGACGTGCATGAACCTGTTCATATTAATTCCTGGGGAAAATAATACATATATTTGCTATCTACGAAATACGACATTTTTGAAGCGAAACTTCTTTATAAATAAGTAGATAAGGTCTCGGGGATGGTTTGTTCGAAAGGATTCTACAACAGCCCGTGAGTTTATATGAAATAATAGTTTCTTTGAATGCTAAATTTTGGTTTTTTAAACCCTCAGCATCTCTGCTGAGAGGGGTTGAGGCTCCGCGCCCGCCTAAACCCGGTGGCCGACTTCCTAAGTGACTAAACGGCCCCCCTTGTTCCTCCGGAACTTACTGCATCCCGAGACTCTATCTCTTCTTTACGAGATGTGATCCTGTGACGCCTCTCTTTTAGGCTTATAATTGAGATGTACGTACTCTTTTGGTACGAGTTTCTGATGATGGGTGTTGTCTTGAGGCGCCTTTCTTTTAGGCCGGTGTTTGAAGAATCATGTACTCTTTTGGTACGAATTGATGACGACATTAGCCTCCTTTGCGGGCATAGTCAGCGATGTTACAAATTATTGTGCAATCTCATTATGCCTTTTCAGAGCGGCGTCCCACGATTCTGCATCTTGCAACATTTACTTTGGACAAATGTTAGAGTGTTAGTAACATATTTACAATATCCCAGCTATTCCATATGAGTGAATGATTTTTATATTTATTCTGGCCCTGTCTTTCTTATCTGTAAGATGGGACGAAATAGAAGTTAACGTTTTCTATCAAGGTTTTACAGCATTCAAGCATGGAAATCCTTCCAAAGACAAAGGGAACCTTTTTGTTGGTTTAAGTAGTTTGCGCCAGATGAGGTTAGGTGGTCGGTTTATTGACGACCCCGAGCAACAAGGAGGACCCCGCCTTTAAGGGGCCCTGCAGGGGCTTGTGCGGGTTCCACGCCCAAGTGCCGGCAATCATCCACCCCTCAGCCAGCTAGGCTAACACAAACCAGATATCCCCAATCTTTAGTTAGATTTCCCCATTCTGTCCTTTACTCGTCATTCTGAAGGTACTTGTTAAGCTAGATGTACCGAGGTACTCAAATCATAAAGAGTTAACTGAAGACCGGATTGCGCAATACTTATGCAATACAGTAATTATTATAATGCTACTAATTAATTCATATAGAAATCCGTGTATTCAAATTTTAGCATAAACGGTATGAAATTCGCTTTGCATAAAATACACCCGTTTGGAACGGAATTCTTGTACGATTTGAACCAATATCACACAAGCAATCGTGATATTTAATTACACATAATTATTCCGAACTCAAATATTCCCAAAATAAATACATTTCGATAGTGAAAATAATTAACCGTAATAGATAATATGAATATGATCCTTAGCTGTTACTCTTTGTGGCGGAATCCTCCTTCTGGTGCTGCGGGATGGTGGAATCTCTATACTTCGCCGCTGCAAGACCCGCTTTCTCTCAAGCTGGCAGCTCCTTTGCTCGCAACTGATGATCTGGAACTCGGGGCTCCGTCGGTAGTCTGTTGGGCAGCGCTCCCGCTCGCAAGTCTGGTCTCGAACTTAAGGGCTGAGTATATCGTGTTCGCTCCTTTTATAGTAATGATTTCACCATACCTCTGAAATCCACGCTAGTGCAGTGACTCATCCTATGCCCGATGACTTCACCGCCGGCGCTCGCCATTGGCCGGATTCAGTCATCAGGACGGTCGCCTCCGGCTCAACCCGTCGAAAGGTAACGCGTGCCTGTGATTGGTCCGTTTCGTTAAAATAAGAGTAAAGCACTCGCTACACGCGAGACTTGCTGTTCCGTTTCATAAATAATAAAGGCTCGTTCGCACCTACTCACAAGGTCGAGTCTATTAGGATTGGCAAACAATATTAATTTAACACAGAATTATATCTATGGTATAATAAAAAACCTAAGAAATATTACTTGTATAGCCGAATATTCAATATTTTGTTAGCCTCTTGTAATACATGGAATCTTGAGAAGAAATATATCAGGCTTTTACTTTTAAACGATTCAAACCAGAAGAAATATATTTTTGATGTCCATACTTGGCTTTTTGAATATTATTATTTTAAGATTTTCTAAATTTATTAAATCTATCTCTATGTCGACCATCACAAACTAACGCGAAAATATAATTAAATAATTAATATTATAAATAAAATAGACATCAAAATAAAATAAAAAATAAAATAATAAAAAAATATCCGGTACCGAGAATCGAACCAGAGTCCCCCGGGTGGGAGACAAATATTCTACCACTACACCACGCAGAAAATGCCATCGACTGCGGAGAAAATGTTTATAAGCACTTGTGTACCTAAATAAAATATATTTTAGAAAATATAATATGCGCTGTATGGTATTTGGTTTGCGTCTTTGGTAAGTTCTATACGTAGTATTTTTTAGAAGGGTCCCGCACATACGATGATGACAATTTCCGCAGGTGTCCGCGTTCGAGTTTGCTCTCCCGGGTTTAAGCCCCATCTCAGGCCGTTTTATTTAGTTTTTTTAACCGTGAATTCGAACAAAATTACGGACTTTACCCGAAAATACGGGGACAGACAGACAGACGGACGGATTGACAGACTGACAGATGGACAAACGGACAGACGGACAGACAACGAAATTATTATTATTTGGATAAAATATTCACATCGTATATGGTCATGCGGCCGTTTTAGAAGAAGCGATTCGTATATACGTTTACTGCAATAAGACCAGAATATACAAAAGTATAATCACACAAGAAGCATCAGTGGACTGTTGCACCAATGATCATATTGTCAATATTATACAAATTTTCTTTGTGAATTTCGATTTCCAGTTTCTTATTCTTCATTTACAAAAAAGTCTTTATTTATAAATGAATAATATTGTTCGTTCTAATAAATCGTAATCGAGATAATTGTCCGATATTTGGATTGAAAGAAATTAAAATAAAGATAGTGCGTATTGAGGTAATTTTAATGGGAACTGTTATTTTAATTTCTAAAAAAACATTTTGTTCATCAAGATAACCTTTTACAATGTTTTAAGTATCATTAAATCAGCGATTATTTTTATATTTGATAAAGACAATATGTATAAGAATAAAAGTAAATTATTCTGTCTCGGTATGATTCAAGTTGATTGCTGGTATCTTCGCTATAAAGTAATATCCTGTTGTTTCTTAAATCACCGCATTCGGTTACATTTAAAATTTACATTTTATTAATTTTTTATTAAAAGGTGATTTAACAAAAGATTCTTATTTTACACTATTATCTTAACAATGCATTCCTCCCCAAAAAGATTTCACTCGTTTCACTTTGGAGAGGAATTAAAATTTACTAGGTTGTTTACAATAACAAATTGCACAATTATAATTAATCGCCATTCATGTAATGTCACTTGATAATATCTAAAATGTACTTAATTTTGAGGATTTCCACCACTTGAAAAACATTCAAAAGGCGCCAAAACAAATGCTGCGCTTGCACGTTAGTATGATGCACAACGCATCTGAGTTCTGTAATCATTCCGCTTTTTCCTCGGTATACAAATACGTCAACAGCAATATCGCGCTTACTCGGCGACATCGAGGATTTGAATATAATAATGGTGTTAACAATATATAACCTGTCAACCGAGGCAAGACTAGCTGTACGCTATGGAATTCTGGTACCTTTACTGATGTACGGAACTGACAGAAGAGGAACGAAAATAGACTGAATACAGTTAAAATTATATAATATAGACACGTTTGTAATATATACATTAATGTTAAAGTGAAGAATAAACAAATTAAGAAACAATGTATAGCTGATCTAAATATAATGAACAGAATTAAAAAGTCGTTTAGGTGGTTTAATCACGTTGAGTAAATAAAGGGGAAGAAATGGTAAAAAATCTGATGCAAGTGTTGATAGCTCCAGAAATAGAAGGCGCTCGCGGAAGACTTTGACCGAAAAATTGTCCAAGCGGCAATGTGTGAATGTTGATGAAGCGAAATTGTTAGAATAGAAGAGTGTAGCGATCCATCCTCTCTGCCTACGTAGATTACTCACAAAGTTTGTTAATGGTGTTATCTTTGTAATTATTATAAAATGTTTTTTACTTTATGTGACTTAACTTCACACCAGAATTATCTATCGGAGTCAATAATAACCAGTCAACGGCATGCTTATTTAAAAATAAATATATATATTTGAAGTTTTGTTTTTTTACCTTAAAAAGTTGGCCAGTGTTTTAAAATCTGAAAAAATTAAATTCCGTATAAAAAAATGTATAATAATTTCATAAGCAATATTTTAATACACTTAAATTTTATTTTATAAACCACTGTAAATGAGATTTTTTTAATTAAGGATAAATTAATAATAATTAAAGGAAAAATAAATAAAAATTTTAATTAAGGATAAATAAGGATAAAAAAAAAAAAATCTCACAGAGACGAAAGTATTTACATATGAGAACAGTGGATGGAAGTCTCTTATACGATGGCTCAGGGCTTACAACCTGTAAGAGCTGGCTTAAAAAAATATGAATCTGTAAGTAGATTTTTATTTTTACATTACCCACGTGCTATTCTTTCTGCCAGCGACATTACCTATAATACTCAGATACCTACATACATTGAACACAAAAAGTAACCCGAATGTGAAAGGTGGGTCCCATCTGCATTGCTTAAAGGTGGAAACATACAACTAAAACGCGAGGCCATGCCACACCATCCATATTACATGTAAGAAAATAAATATATATTGTTTTTCTCCTAGGCGACTGTTATTTAAGGCTACTAGGAAAAATTAAAACAGCATTTACCTATAAAACATTTGCAAGTACTTTTATAGAAATGTCTCCGAGTATTATCAGATTTAAAGAGATAACGATATTACCTGAAAGTGAAAAACAAATTTCGTTAATAAAATAAATCTATCTAGGAGTAAATCCCTTTAAAATTCTGAAACGCTAATAATGGTTTTAATCATTTTAATGGATGCTGCAATGTAGGCTCTTTTATCGCGAAGCCAACTTGGTCGCAGCCGGTAAGGAAGGAATCTCGTGTACCTACTTATACAACGGGTCCTAACGACAAAGTATCGATATACACGTACGTATACATTCAACTTTGAATATCTCCGAAATTCGTACAGAATATCGCATATCGCAAAACAGTTTACGTGGCTGTTTTAAGTGGCTTTTTTAAATTTTACAATTACGTTGGAATATTTATCATACTTTTATTATACAATTATTTTGTATTCAAATTAATTAATCAATTAGAAAGACATCCAGAAAAGAATTCGAACCACGGATTAGTTCGTCGTATCCCGGTAGAAGCTGAATATTTTTTCGTGGATTTGATTTTTCTGTATGTCTTTCTATTTGATTAATTAATTAGGTTTTGAATTTCACAGAAGTTTGTTCTGAAAAAATTGCAACTTCACAATAAGAGTATGCTCTTCAATATAATATATGTGTGTTGTATCAAATGTGTCCAAAAATAAAAATTAATTATACGATTCATTCTGACGTCCTCCTATATCCTATAGATATGGTAGTCTCTCATGGGTGGAATTAGTGAACGTTACATTGTGTAAAGTGATCACTTAAGCCTGCCGTACGATAGGTTGTAAGATGCAAACTAATCAAGATACATGTAAATGATACATCTATAATGTATCTTGATTAGTTTGAAACTAATTCAAAATTAGCTTTTGGATAACGATCCGTTACCATTTAGATTGAAATATAATTAAATGAGGAACTTTTATTCGATCAGTTTTACTAAAAAAGTCTTTTACGCAATGTTCTTACTCTTTCAAGACGATACTAATACATAAATTTGCTAGAAAGAAAGTATTTGACACAAAAAGATTATCGATTTTCTCTCATTCGAGGCAAGCTGTCAAAAAATGTATATTTGTTTTACAGATATTTTTTTTATCCAAAATACGCGTATAAATAATTCCATTCAAATTAATCTACGATTTCTTTTAAATATAGAAACGCCTGCACGCATTTTTTTTTTAAATAGAGATGCGAACACGGAATTCGTGTCACATCAATATTCTTACTATTTTCAAACTAAGCTAAACGCTTGTGCTATGAAAATAGGACTAACTTACTACTGGTCTGGAGTGAGGTTCGATTTATTTTTCAAATTTAGTAATTATTTGAATAACTTATAATACGGTCAATATTGTTTTACGTTCAAAATTATATTGATATGTCCGATTTCTTTGTTGTTTTAAGTAGAAACCCAGATAATTAATTTAAAAAAAATTGTTTTTTTGAGCTCTGTTTTGAGCTTCATAATAAATTAATATTTTGCTATTTTTAAAAGAAATCGCTATTAAATATACATATTCTGAACTGAAAACTGCATGAAAATAAAGTACAAAATGTTATTTATGTGAATTGATCGATCAAAGGTTGGAAAACTAAATAGTAGACTTCAATCTATCACCAACGTTACTAGATGGCATGGTTTACTCACTCAACTTCTAGCTCACACACTATGACTTCGCCATAATTTTATTTGTTGTGAAAGTTAATTTTAATTAGTATTTTGTGAAAATTTTATTTTTTTCTTTTGGTTTACTCGTATACCGCTAGTACATAAATCAACTATGGTAAAGCTAAAACTAAAACAAATAAAAATACGTCATTTTTGACGTTTACAACTAGAATAGATTAGAATAATTTTGAATTTTATGTTTACTTATACGTATATACAATCGATGTATATATGTAATATTTATTGTACTCTTCTTACCTCACTAGAACTGTGGTTGTAGATTGGCAAAGTTTACAAGAAAGTAAACAATTAGTTGCAAGTAGGTTATATTATTTATTTATGATGCAACTATATTAGTATTCGCAAAGAACTAACTGTGAACGATTTTATAAATTAGAAAATAGAAAACTGGTGCATCGCTTTTGAATATCCTGTAAGTAAAAACTAAAAAAACAATTAAGTCACCCAAACATGTACGAATGTAAGTATTATCTCCAATGTGTGCAACGTCTGACCGCATTCAATCGAGAGAACCATTTGGTCTTTTGCGCTTTAAAATTTCGACCTATATAAGATCATAATATTTAACGAGCGGAGAAGTGCTCAATAAAATTTTGCTAAAGAAATAAAACTGAATTTATTCATACATCGTGATGCCATTACTTTTTTCGGCTCTTCCGTGGAGCTCTACATTTCTTATTTCATATTCAAGACATTTAAAGCTCAAAAATATTAAAACATAAAAACGGCAGATCGGAAAACGGCCCTCTTAGGACTGCAGCAGTACCTACAAGTGAAATCGTGGTGCAAAATTTGAACTATTCTGGTATGATTCCTATAAATATTAGATGAATCCAGGGAAAAAAATGCTACCCATATTAACACATCTCTGCTGATAGACGCTTTTTGATTTATGGGGCGCCGACAGAATGTAGGTATATCATTTTTATGAGTATTTGCGTCGTCACGATCGCAAAATCATTCGTACATGGTTCGTAACATTTTTTATAGAGCAGGTCTTTTTAGGGACATTTTTGCGTGCGAGCGTTTGGCTGATGAATTATTTTCAGAACTTACATTTCCTCTTGCTTACATTCCAGGTATTTTGAAAGCCTTTACAAACCCTTTCTCTTTCGCACATTCTTCTGTCCTCTTGACAGTTAATACTCCACGTTTACCATCTCGCTGATCTGACAGTAGTTTGACATGCGCTTGTTGCTTATTTCATTTGACTTCTTATACTTTCATCCAAATGATTAGAGAAAACGCTCCAAGAAAATTGTAGTCCCTTATTGATATGTGGTTTATGCAAAATTGCGATATTAATGCGTGATACTGTCCACATTTATGCTCAGGATTAACCTCCATCAACGCACCTCAGAGAGATAAATTCGCCATCTTTTTGACGTCTAAAGTCCATAACATACTGCATATCCGAATTGAATTAAAGGCTGCATTAAACTGAATGTAGATATATATTTTAGATACATTGTGAGCTTTACTACATTTGACAAACCAGTCTTGTGTAAAACTTAAACAAAACAATGAAAATCACACTATTTTTTTGGCTATATATATTATTTTTCAAAATAAATGGACTGTAGTTTCGGCTGTCTAGGCCATTATTAACTAATAAAACATGGAAAAGTATGGTGAACTTTTATATAAAATTTTTTATCAATGTTAGTTATAATTATTACATACGAGCTGTTCGTACCCGACGTTACACGGGTTAAGGATTAAGTTGAAAATAAATTTGTGAATGGAAACAAAGGTTTGATTCGAATGGTATAGATTTGCATCGAAAACATATCAGCGGAGAGGTAGGGTTACAAGAATAGGGGAGAAATGTCGTATATATTACCCTCCGAGTCCTTAAGAATAGGTTTCCAAATTTGGGGTCCGATCGGTCAAACGGTACAGATTTGCATCGAAAATATATCAGCAGAGAGGAAGGGTAAACAGAATAGGGTGAAAACGTCGCTTATGTTACCCGCCGAGTTCTAAAGAATAAGTTTCCAAATTTTGATTCCGATTGGTCAAACTGTACAGATTTGCATCGAAAATATGTCAGGGGAGGGGAAGGGGTATAATAACAGGGAGGAAATATCGCCTTTGTTGCCCGTTGAGTCCTACAGAATAAGTTTCCAATTTTTGAGTCCGATCGGTCAAACGGTACAGATTTATATCGAAAATATGTCAGGGGGAGGGGAAGGGGTATGAGAATAGGGGGGAAATGTTGCCTTTGTTACCTGCCGGGTCCCAAAGCATAAGTTTGCAAAATTTGAATCGAATTGGACAAACGGTGTGGATTTTTATAGAGATCAGATAGACAGACAGACAGACACACAGACAGACGGACAGACAGACATTGAGTTTTACAGGTATAGATTAGTTAATTATCGATACAACTTTTTATTAATGCTATTTTAGCTATATATTAACTCAACAAAACTCAACAAATAACTCATAATTGATTATGCTGGATATTTAAAGCAATATTATACAGTTTTGTTCATTGCAATCAAGTGAACATGGCCTGGACGCCCTAGACAACCGAAACAAAAATTAATGACCAAAAAACTAGTGGTTGATTTTTATTATATTTATTAACAATAGATTTTTATAAAATTAATACTATCTGTATTCAAAAACATAAAATAATTATCAAAAACTGTTAGCTCTACCCATTCATTGCCTGATTACCGGTTCAAAGTTACAATAAATACAATGTCATGAAAAGTCGAAAAAATAACTTAATAATGTCAGATACAGCAAATAGAAGGAGTTTCTACCTTAATAAGCATGTGATGGTTTTTTGGCGGTGTTTTCCCATAAAGTAGGCTTTGTATGTCCTTGACCAAGTCTGATCCTACAAAGTTTATCTTTATTGGCAGTTCAGTTGTAGACCTGTTGTTAATTAAATTCTGTTATTTGATTCTGGTTTTGGGAACATGCCGTAACATGTGGAATTTTATATTTTCATCTATCAGATAGTACTTCCAATACTTACACAGTTCTTATTAAATATTAATCAGTAAATATCTCGGTAATTAACGGTTAGCCAGTATCCTTCCATCTTGTTTGACAATGTCAGTCATTTGAAAATGTAAAAATTTCAAAGTTTTTTCAATTTGAAATTTTTTAATTAATAATTTTTCGCTTTATTCACACACCCATTAAAAAAAGAATTGAAATGATAAGGTAGGTAAATAGGAAATTTATCAAAATATTCACATTATTTATATTGTATAACATCGCTCGTTCGTTCATCATGCAGTGAGCTCTCGTGAATAATGACATCATTAATTCATGTTTCTTGTGAAGCAATTTTCTCAAGACACTACGATTGTCACCGATAGCACAAGGAGCTGTAATGGCTGCATTGGCTGCAACAAAACAACACATGAACCCGATCAAGACTCGATAGTATCGGATCTGGTTGTTTTGCGATTGTCTTTAAGTCCCCAGAATTTCTTCACAGTTATTGTGAGTTCCATAAACATAAAACAGCTAATATAAATTTTATGGCTGTATCCGAGAGAACACAAAAGTACGCTAAATATTGATGAGCCATTGATAATCTTCGATTTATGGGAAAAAACATTTCAAGCAATATTGTTTAATGAGTCGAACGATTCTGAAGTTTTTATTACAGATATTAATTTCTCAAAATAACCATACATAGCGACCTATAATGTATTTATATGAGTATGTACTTGATTAATAAATTTCAAATTTTCAAATAACTTTAATACATTTAAAGGATCTTTGTAGCCAATAACTTGGTTAACGTACCATATTAAATTTTTATTGAATAATACAATTCTATTTCATTAAATTCTGATTAAAACAATAATAAAAATACCTCTTCTCTTACTTCATAAAATATTTTTCTCTATTATCGTTTAATGAAAATTTATCAATTTGTATTTAAGTATTGTAAAATTTACAGCACTTAATTATACACGAATAATTTATTCAACACTTTTATAAGGAACAGCTTTTTTAGGTAATTAAAAAAATAAATGAATGAATTTTTTCACTTTTTTGAAAGCACTTTTTTATTGAAAAATATCAACATGATTCAGAGCCCGTGGCCCCTTCGACAGGATACAATTGTATTATATAATTTTATGTATATATATATATATATATATAATATAATTGTATGTATATATATTTTTGAAGAAGTTTCTTAAGGCATTACGTGAGTAAATTCATATACATCTGGATGTTCTCATTTCATAATATGAATGATATGAAACGAATCAGCGATGACCAGTTTGATAAAGATTTGAAGAAATTGATCTTACTCAAAACACCAGTCTAATAAAGTCTCTGAAACTACCCTTAGCACATAGAATGAATTACAGACATTGATAATGAAAAAAATAAACATGTTGGATGCCTTTGATTCCAAGGCGAACATATATATATCCTCCAGAAATTAAGGATTGCGGGAGAAGGATTTTTACAAACCTTGGACATTATGTGCCAAGAGAAACCGTGACAGTTTTGAGAAACTCATGATCAAAGGAATAGTTGAGGTTATATGAGACAGTCTCCTGTAAGATGGATAGTCCAGAAGAGTTAAGGTGTTCCTCTTCAAACCCTGCGACCAACACAACTTTAGACTATGAGGAATAGGACCACCAAAATATAGGCATTTTAGGGAATCATGGCTTTGTGCAAAAGCTTAAGGACAGAATCAAATAAAACATATCCTTAAAGATTTTTAGATTATATTAGGGTCGTTCGACAAATTTGGAAATTTAAATAAAATAGTATAAATATGTAGAGGTTTGTGCCTCGACATTTCGCTGGAGACAGAACGTCCTTGAAAACCACTATGTGAGGATACTCTCTTAAAGATGTTATGACTCCAAAAAAACGTCGAGAATCGAATCTCCATACATTTCCATACAGTTCATATAAAATATCCGTTTTTTTCAATACCTAAAAACATTATTTTTAGGTATTGAAAAAAAAACTTTAATTTAAAATAATAATAATTTACTGTGTTAAATTGTAATAAGATAAAATAGATATTCATACGCTAGAAATTAATTAGCGATTTATTAACTATTCTATGTACAAAGTCACTTAATACTATTAAACTTAACGCTTTTATTTAAATTTCAGTATTTCGCAATATGTCACTCGTAAATAAATAGTTTATTATCTCGGAATACTATATTTAACATTCCATACAGTTATCCTGCTTCAATCGCTCCGGTTTAATTCGTCTTTTAAGTAAGAACTTTTCTCGACTGGCCACACAGAGTGTCGTCCTGCATACCAGCGCACTTCGCGGCCGATTTCAACTATCAACGCGATAACAACAACTACCGCACCGCAACCGGCTGTATTTATAACTGAATGCTTATTATAGTATTTAGAAGATTCTCGTGGCTTCTAGGTTTTTCTAGGTGTTTCTCGAATGTTTCAGACTTCCCGAAAACGTAGATCACCCTAGGCTGTTCTCGATTCTTCGATAGTTTTGAGACAAGTGACATAGTGCATAAATTCTTTTTAGCACCTCATTACTTTAAATTTTATTTATTAATTTAGACGAATGTATGAACGATCACGCAAAATATAATTTAATCACAAGTTTAAAACCGAATTCATTAGTTATGTTTGTTGAATATCAAAATAATTTGTTTCCATAATAACGAAATTTTTAAAGTTAATCTTGTTATTTATCTTTTCTAATCTCAACAACGTAGACGGTGTACTCGCCTATATCGTACCCTAATAATTTTTTAAGCTTTTGGGGATGAAAACGTAGTTATATTTTCTACGTCGATGAAAAGTTCGCTTTCGTTCAAAGGTAAATGTTTCGTGTTCCGTCCATCCTAGATTTTTTATTTAACGGTCAGTGGACTTCGTCATAATCTTTGATATAACTTTTCCTTTTAATTTGCAACAGTTAATTATTGTTGAAGCCCCCGGGGAAATAAGTAAAGGATGTAATTAACCGCTTGAATCCTTTGTTTTCAAACAAATTTCAAAGGTTGCTTAATTCACTTGGTTAATACAAATTGTTGTGTAACAACTTACATAATTGAATAATCTGCGTTTAACTATTTTATAATACTTATTTCTATGATAATTATTAAATATTTAATTAACAATTATGTATCAAAATTGTTTTTTCTGAGTTATTCTAGATAATAATAATAAAGTACATTGGTTTTCGTTACGGCAAAAAACAACCAAAATCATTACTTGACGGCCAATATGCATATTGTACTAGACAAATAAATTGGATGTAGTTATGCATAAAGCGTCCAACTAACGAAATGCTAAAAATAAGCTATACGGGTTTGGACAGCTTAATACGATATCTCAATATGTTGAAAACGTCTATACTCTAAATCCAAATGCTATATTTTTTTGTAAATTCAATATTTTCCTAACCCACGTCACGGCCATCACCGTTAAAAATCTTAGACTATAATAAAATAGTTTGGCTTTTCTGCGACTGCAAATTTATAAATCCTTGGAAAAAAAAGGTTTAAAACATACTAGTGAAACTACACAATAATAAATTTGTAGAAAACATCTCAAAGGATTGAAGGTCATAGAAATAAAACAATAATAATAATCAAACACTATTCCGGTATACGGGGAGATTCGTGCAGTCCTACACATTCCACTTAATTATACCTGTATTTAAATATGATACAAGCGATACATAAAATATAAGAAGATATGGATTTATTAACAGAAATTATCACATGCAGTAATAATAATAATAATAAATAAGTACTGTTCTTCATAAATTTAGATATTTTGTATTATAGAAAGAATCCTTATTGAGTCTTTGTGCCCCAGACTAGAACAAGGGGATGAAGATGATGATGAGAAAGAATCCAATCTATAAAACGCCCCATATCTTCATAATATTTTTTTCTTGTAATTAATTACATTAAAAAATCATATCAACAATGATCCCTCTGCAAAAAATATATTATAATGAATGAAATATCAATGTACCTATTAGGTTTTTGTACGATAATATTTTAATAAACTTTTTTCCCATTTCAATGTTTTAGGGTTAAATTATTTCAGCAGAACTACGTCCAATTAAAGACAAAAAGAAAAAACTCCGACTTTGATGAGTAAAATTGATAAATTGATTTTCTGTAATGATGGTTGAAATAAAATAAAGGAAATATCATAAAATAAACTGAAAGCGACTACGATGGTCCTAGAACATCATTCAGATCTTGAATGTATCAATCATCAAATTAAGTTGGTACAGTAATTTGGTATATTACAAATAATTAACGTTCACACAATTTTTTTAACAGTGGAAACATCAGGACTTGTAAAATAAAATATAAATATGTTCCAGTAGTTACTCTGTTATATGTGAGTGAACAAATTGAATGATGTCTATCCTGTCTTTGTAGCACTCGTATTTGATCACTTTGTCGTATTAAACGGCACAACGCTTGTGAGTTTTCTACCAAATAAATAGTATGCTATAAAACTGCGTGGCCCAAAAGTTACTAGATTATTTTTTTTAAATAATTCATATTTATTATTAGGTACATAACACACATTTATAGAAAATAATATTAATTAACTTATTCAAAAACCGCAAAATAATTTTGTGGTGACATTATTAATATAATTAATAAAAATTAACATAGTTTTCACTACTTTTGTATTGAAAATATCAACATGTTTTAGAGCCCATGGCCTCTTCGTCAGAATACAATTTTTTCCTGACAAAGGGGTTAATTTTTATTAATTATATTAAATTCTGAAGACTGAAAACAAATTTAAACAATGGAAATTGATTAGTGATTTATTAATCAATTATTCAATGTAAAAAGTCACTTAACGCTATTCTTAAATCTATACTATTTCGCAATAAATCACTCGTATATTAACTCGTTATTATCGTTGGGTAACACTTTTTATCGCTCGTTGACTATTCAATTCTCGCACATAAAAGTCGGTGTGGTTTATTTAGCCAGTAAGGAACTTCGCTTTATTTATCGCTTCGATTATCTCACGATCCTCCACCCTGGCCGTCGCCTCGCGACTCGCGGCCGACTTCGCGCCGAACGAACTGTCAAAACATTACTCTACGCCGCGTCGTTGTTCCGTATTTATACCCGAATGCTGGTATTTTCGAATATTCTAGATTATTCTAGTGTTGAGGATAAGGTACTCGTCGCTTCTCGGCTATACCAATCGTTTGTAGACTCTTCGCGAAGGTTATAGATAATTGTAGACCGTTCTATATCCTGCAATAGTATTGTGACATATTACAAGGGAATGCTCTATTTCTTCTTTTTGCCATTCCGTGACAGTATATAAATATTTTACTCTTCACACGTGCTCTTTCTAAGGCACGAACGTGAACCCCGTGTAATGTTTCTTGGCTTGTTTTTTCAATATCTTCGATATCTGAAAGTTTCGGGAATTGTTACGGCTTACTTTATCTTTCAAATATCCTATAAGTCAGGTGAGCGAGACCGCTACTTAATTTCAGAGTTTCCAAAAATATCCATCTTCAAAAAATTGTCTTTAGAGTTAAACTATCGGGCGAGCTGTATTACACCATCTTAATGCCACTATACCTCTTATATTTTATAGAATTTCCGTCCTTGAAGGTAAGTGTGTTTTCTGCCTCATCTTTAAAGCAATAAGGTCCAAGAACTCTTTCTGCATTTAGACTACACCAAATCGTTACTTTTATGGGGTGCAGACGACGTCGGTGGACTATTCTAGGATTTTCTGTCCCCCAAATTTGCATATTTTAATCCGTTTAGGTGATAGTTTACCTAGTCACCCATAATAAAGCTATAAATGAAATCAGCTCCTTGCCTTCCCAATTCTTAGATTTTGAATTATGCTTTTTGTAATCGGGACCTTCTTATTTCAGGGATTAGGCTTCCATAACCAGAAATAAAAAAATATTGAATGATCTAACGAAATGTGAGACACCCTTTTTATAACATGTCCTAATTTGAAATTAAAATATTATAACATATCCTATTTTAAAATAAAAAAATAAACTTGTCAGATTGTGTCGTTTGTTTTGTTGTAATAATAAAAATGAATAATAAAATTTTCGGCACCAAAAATAAAATGTTTGGACAATGTACATTGACGACAATAATTTTTTTTATGCTCCAATAGACCAAAAGGCCCAATTACAGAAGCAAAACACATCACAAAACATCCACAAAGAAGAGCTATGGCGTTGGAGGTATTTAATATGTACTTTTCTTCTTCCACGCCAGGGTCTTTGGCATGGTATACTAAGTTATCGATATTTTAGCTAGAAGACAGCTCGGATGTCCCTTACATTGAAGTAGCAGATTTGTACTTATCCTCATCCGTTCCTACAGGTAACACTACCGCGAACACTCTGCCAGGCGACGGGTGCCAAATAAAAGAGTTATTATGTTAAGTCATATATTCAATATTTATATATAAACATTAATGAATTGAGTTTAAGTATTATTTGTATTACGTCTCGGACTAAGTGTAATATTTGATGCGCACTAGTAAGTTGTATAAAAAACACGCACTCCCGAGAATGCAATACGTTGCGTCTTGGCTGGCGGCGGCAGAGCGAATGACGTCTCGCCCGGCGACTAGGGATGGGCGTTGAATGGACGGACTAGTTTAAATCAACCGTTGAAGTTTCATCGACGCGTCAACGGTTTACTTTTATCGCATGGACTAGTTGAATTAGTAGACGTAGACGACTGTAGACGACTAAACGAAGAATCCTTCGTTCGTAATTCAACGTAGTCCAAAGCAACGAGCGAGAGCAAGACAAAACGTCTTCGTTGATTTCTCTCTCATCTCTCGTTGTCGACTTGTAAACGGCTCGACGGGTAACTGCATTTCAACTCTAAAGTACACCACCATAGAGTGCAGATCTGTGTACACGATACTAAGACAGACTTGAAATTTGAATGCGCGCGTAGGGTGAGACAGGCTTAATCTAAGCTATTATTTTTTATAGCAAAATTATTTTGTGGTGACATAATTATAATTTATATAAATTAACTTTGTAAACACCACTTTTTTATTGAAAAAAGTTTTATTGAAAAAAAGGTTATAATTATGTCATTATAATTATGTCACCACAAAATAATTTTGCTATATTATTTTTTACTTGTATTGTGCGACGTTTCGGTGAATTCCCAATTTTACGCAGTATAAAATATAACAATTCTGTTTAATCATTTTACACTGTATTTTCTTTTGTATAGATACGTCATTGGAAAAAGTACGCCTTTGGATAATTTAAATTTATCTCATAGAATTAGGAATTTAATGAAACAACTACAATCGTTTGAAAAAAATATCAGCTTTTATCTACTCAGTTATTTTTGAAAGGGCTGCAAAATTTCTAGGTCATCTATGGGTTAACAAACTTTGATATTTTTATTTTATACGATGAAACTATTATTAATTAACGGTCGAAAAGGCCGGCTAGATATTTTTCTAAGATCAATATTTTATTCGATCGATCTCGACTTCTTAAATCTACCTGAAAATGGATGGTAAAATTTAATTTTAGCGGTTTTACTTTCCCCGGAACTATATGTCTTTGAACTTCTTTAAATTTTAAGAAGTAACGTAATAAAAATAGCCAACGGTCGAGCCGTCGATCAGCGTCGAGCCGTAGACACATCGTCCCGTAGAACGTCCTCATAACGAAGTTGACGCGACAACTAGTTGACGAATTCAACTAGTTGATCGACTCGTCGATGGGCGGGAATGGACGATCTCGTTGACCCATCACTACCGGCGACTCCTTGTCTTCCGCTTCTGTGAGTAGGTTGTCGGTTTCTCGAAGATTCTCCGTCGCGCCGCTCCTACTGGCCCTAGATGTCGTTAGTGTTTGGTTCTGACACGTAGGTCCGCCACAGAGCAAATCACATAGATTAATTGTGACCTCACCCGGAATCAAACCCGGAACTCCCAGTATGAGAAACCAATGTCATGCCTACTGAATTACGAGGGCCGCCTAAAAATGTCTTATTTTCACATTTTTAAAAGATCATGTAAACCGCATTTCAACAATGGCAAAAAATATTAATTATTTATTATAAGGTATTTTTATTTTTTATTTTTTTTATTTATTTATTTGTTTACGCCCATTGGGTATAGACTTTTACATAAAGAATATAAAATAAATTTCAAAAAGCACATACATTTAACAATATCTGTATAGCACCAAAACATGAGAATAAAAGTTAAAAATATAAAGTAAAGAGCAGCAATGTGTATAGGCTTTTACATAAAAAATATAACATAAAATTAAAATGAATACACATTAAACAATATAAGTTATAAGTAGCAAAATATAAAGTATCAGGAATAGCACCAATACATGAGTATAAAAATTAAAAATATAAAGTAAAGAGCAGCAATGTGTATAGGCTTTTATCTAAAAAATATAACAAAAAACAAAAATTAAAAAAAAATAAAAAGATATTCGAAACGAAGTAATTAATGCAATGCTTTGAATACGTATTTGGTAATGTTTCTAAAAGGATCTTTTTCAAATATTTTGTGACAAGGTTTTGAAAATTAATTGTTAATTGATTGTAATATTTACATACTTTAACCGCAAAAATATATTTAGAATTACTAACAACAATGCAACATCTCAGTTGAATGATAGCTTGTTTTAAAAAAACTATTAAATTTAACACTGTACAATAAAAACAAAATATTTTTATAAAATTCCATCACTTGCATCAAAGACATATTTTTTTTAAAAACTTTGCAAAAAGGAATTACAAAATATATTATTGTATGTATAACGATTATATCAACAAATTTTTATTTGTAGTGGAGTGATTTTTTTGTTACTCACACATATTACGTATTATAATATAGTCTTAGTCGAAAATGTTTTTTTTCTATAGAAGAAACTGTACCTACATTATAAATCAAGGAGAGATCTAGACTCCTTGTTAATTTATACGATAAACGGCACAGTTTTTAAGGATAATGTGATATATGAGACACTTAAGAATGTTTTATTACCGTTGGTAATATATTTTTTCTCCATGAAATAAAATTCTAATGTACAATCGAGGCCAAAATATTTGAGATATCATAAAAAGAGTTTTCAGAGATATTTGATGGTGGTTATTCCATAAATATTAAAACAGTGGAGGTATAATTAATTTTTATTTTTATCACATTCTAAGCAAATAGTGGGATTAAGTAGTAAGTGTATATCTATTTTTTTTATATTTATCTATTATTTGTTATTAAATATATTGCATCAAAATAAATAAAAAATATCTTATTTTAAGTTATCGTTTACCAGAACAGGTATAAAGATATTGACCCGGGAGTGCAAAAGTAACGCAAATTATCGAAGTTTTCAAACGGTCCACATGAATCCGGAATCAACTGGAACGTTCTCGTAATCACTAGAAAGGTAGAGAAACTACTCGAACAGTTTTGACAGCGTGACATAGAAGTCCTCCATATAAAATCAAAACGAATGCGGCGGCGGCGACTCGGTGTGGCCAGAGTAACAACGACAGCGGAGGAGCGAATTATAATAGGTCGGTGAATAAGTACCTAAGTACCTACTTGCGAGTGAAATATTCCCAATAGTAACGCGAATTAGTTCGAATCTGTGTGGAATATTATTGTAACAATTAGTGTGAATTAAATGGTGCTCCGACAAAATTTGTGACAGGTGACTTGATAAATAAAACTTTTAAATAGGTTTAAATGGTTCATTTTCTTCTCACAATCCCCCTTCTAACAATTACCATACATAAGGATTTGTAACCACGAAAATAAGTATTAAATATCTTGATATTTTATTGAGAAATACTCAGTTTAAAATCAAATCAGCATTAAAATCAAAGAGCATTTAAAATGTATACTTCATAATAAATAATTATTCTGAAGAAACCAACTTATGACTGTCTTATGGAAAAACACAAGGGTAGATTACTGTGATCAAGATAATATTGACTTATATTTATACGTTAAATATGGATCGAATCAGTACTTGCATATCAAAAACTGTTTATTTATTATCTTTCCATTTAAAACAATTATGAGAAAAATTCAACGTAAATATTAGATTCCTAAAAAAATGAAAATTTTGTACTTGAATAGTAAATATTTTACTGGAGTGGAAAAATACTCTTTGAAGATAATTTCAAAGCGAAGAGAAAACTGAAATAGCCATGTCAAGGAATTACGAAAATTTATAAGCTGAATGAAACCTGATAAGGATTGTACTTCAGACAACAAAAGAAAAATAATTAGTTACGCATTTTGTACAAATTTGGCATAATATTTATCATTTTTTTTAATACTGTTACATTATAATTATATCTGCAGAGTGAAGATGAGATAACAATATTTTCACCAACCACAATATAGATGAACGGTTTAACTGAAACATAAGATGCTTAATCTGAAACAAAAGCTGTACAGGTTACAGGGATTTTAGAGAGTGTTATGAAAAATCTGAAATGAACCCAAATGAGCATTATAAATATATATGTAGCTTGTTGGTCTTGTGGTTAGGACACTCACCTCGTGATCCAAAGGTCGCGGGTTCGAATCTCAGCCCGGACTAGCAAGTTAGTCCTATTTTCATAGCACAAGCGTTTAGCTTAGTTTGAAAATAGTAAGTATGTTGATGTGACACGTATTCCGTGTTCGCATCTCTATTTAAAAAAAAAAATACAATGATCTCATAAGTACATTGCTATAAATCTTTAATTTTACAAAAATTAAAAAAAAATCGTATCTTCATTAAAGGTAGGTACATAAATCTAAAATTGAAGTAATATTGACGCACTATTATAAGGAGATGCTTAAAATAATGTACGCACTGGCCGAACCCCTGGTAATATGTTACTTGGAACAACACTATAACAGGATCTAGAACGGTCTACAATTATCTAGAAACTTCGGGAAATATCCACAAACGTCTTGAAACGTCTGGGACAATCGAGAAACGAAGAGTTCTCCTAAATACTAGAATAATCGAGAAAGTACGAAAACATCACCATTTGGGTATAAATACGGAATTAAGTCAAGGCGCGAGTTGAGTTGTGCCCAGTCATGAGGTAATCAAAGCAAACAATCGAGCGGATTACCTAAGTGGCGAAATAAACCAGAACAATTAATACATGCGAGAATTGGATGGAATCTTCTATTGAATGTTAATATGTATTACCCAGCGATAATAAAGGGTTCATGAGCAATTGATATATTGAGATATAGTATAGATTAAAAAATAACATTGAGTTTAATTCGTGTTAAGTGACTTTGTGCATTGAATAATTAATTAATCATTAATTCATAAATAGCTAATTAATTTCCAGTGTTTACGTTCATTCCTCGCCAGGACAAGTACAATTAGTATTATAATGAGGCAATATTATGGTTAGGTGTATTCCATGTTTACTCTCCTATGTAAACATATATCACGGGGAAGAAGGTGACTATGAATGGTAATTTATTTTATACCAAAAAAGTTTAAATGACAAGATTTTTAATGAATTTTATTAATATGATGGACAGTTTAATAAATATAGGTATTTTACAAAAAACTCAATAAATTAATTTTAATTTGGCTAGCACTGTAATTCAAGAAATCTATCTATCTCAACTTTTAGGGGAGCTGAGGGTATTCCCATACAGTGTACTAATTCCGTACACATGGTTTTAGCCAAACGCACAACAGCAAAAAATACCTGCCCTTATCTAGCGTTAGCCTTCACCATTCCCAATGCTTCAGACAGCAACACGCGCCATTCGGAGGGTGATCGTTGTTTAGAGAGCGTGTGACGTTTTGCACTGTTTGTTTACGGAAATCATCGATTGATTTTTAAGCTGTAAGTACATTTATCACAGTTATTTTGTAAAATAATATTGATTTTGGCAATCTTCGATAGCTTGACATTAGACCTAATGTGCCTTAGCATTAAAAATTCCACTTTTTATACCATTTTTGTCAAAAATATTACGGTTTCCGGGTTTCGGGTAATACCGTACACAGTCATGAAAAAATCAAAAAGGAGCCAAAAAGAAGCTATAAAAGAAGAACCTTATAAATGAAAGATTTTTAACTCTTCCAAAACCGAATTTGATGATGATACTACATCAGCGGTTCTTCATGACGACGACGATAATGATAGAGTGTACTACGATGAAGGACTTCTGGGCGTAGCTAATGAGGTACGCACTATTTGTGGAGAATTCGGCATGAATAATAATCTCCGGTACCGTTGCATAACCTGTGCTCAATGGGTGCATGCACTATGCGGCGACAAAGAGGTCCCAGATAGCTACATCTATAGTTAATTAGTGTATATTATAGATATCTCACAGAGACGAAACTGTATTAATTATGGGAAAGTAGGTATAGAAGTCATTTGGGTGTAACAGGACTTATGACCTGTCTTTTTATGGTTGGCTTAAGTGATCACTTTACACAATTGTAACATTCGCCATTTCCACCCATGATAGAATATACCATGCTTATTCATTTTTTTGGAAGTTGTATATATGTTCAAATTGCGTGAAAAGCTTTCATATATGAGTTGTAAGCGCCTTTTCCATGCGGCCTGTACAAAGCCATTTTCATTCCCCTAAATCCCCACAGATGTCGCTAATGAGAAAATCTACATTGATTTTTTACGGAATTTTTGGGAGCAATATACTAATTGATTAATAATGTCTCTGTGACATAAATCCAGCACTGTTCTGAAAGATTTGAACAAACTCAAAATATTCTGAATTGTAAATACTGGTAAAAAAGGAATTTAACAAAAATTGGAAATAATATTTCCTGGCGTATCCTAGTGTAATGCAAGTATTCGGATGAATTTCATTACACATAATAAAAAGGATATTGCTCCCTAAATTCCGTAAAAAATCAATTGTAGATTTTCTCATTAGCGACATCTGTGGGGATTTAGGGGAATGAAAATGGCGTTGTACAGGCCGCATGGAAAAGGCGCTTACAACTCATATATGAAAGCTTTTCACGCAATTTGAACATATATACAACTTCCAAAAAAATGAATAAGCATGGAATATTCTATCATGGGTGGAAATGGCGAATGTTACAATTGTGTAAAGTGATCACTTAAGCCAACCATAAAAAGACAGGTCATAAGTCCTGTTACACCCAAATGACTTCTATACCTACTTTCCCATAATTAATACAGTTTCGTCTCTGTGAGATATCTATAATATACACTAATTGATTAATAATGTCTCTGTGACATAAATCCAGCACTGTTCTGAAAGATTTGAACAAACTCAAAATATTCTGGACATCTATAGTTTTTGTAAACATAAATTAATGTACGGTATTACCCGAATACTTCGGGTAATACTATTCTACTTTTTAAAATATTTTTAATAAAAAGTATCTATTTCTAAAAAAAATTTTTTTAAAGACACTAATAAAACCAATTAAAATGGCTGTTGAACTGTATCTCATTGAATGTTGAATGCTTTATAGTTATCATATAATTTCAACCTAAATTTAGGTGTATGGGAATACTCTCCTCTCCCCTAAAGTTTACTCTTCTCTTTTCATTGATAATTAATTGGCTTTGTATCTAAATTTTTAAAAGTAGGATAAAATTGAACAGCTGCTGAACTTTGTGAATGTGAGTAATATCAAGAATGTATCATAAATACGACTAAAAGTCTTTGTATATTTTTTTAAGATATTTATCGAGTAAAAACTGCTTTTTTTTCATGACGACAAAATTGTCGAAAAAAAAAATGTTACTACAAAAACAGACATACAGACAGGCGGACGGACGTGCGGATAGACAGAAAACGAAATTATTATAATTGGGATTACATTATCTGGAAGGTGACCTCACCAAAACTAGTGCAACCTGACTTTTGTTCGTATAACTGATACCGCATACCTTGGACAACATTAACCCAAACGCTTCTCTCTACTGATTAAATCTCGACGAATGCTCCATGGAATACACATGAATCCATCTTATAATAATTATCACGATTAGTTAGTTTTAAAAAACAAAGAAGTGGAATCCAACACGTACCCAGGATCGTTTTATGAGCAATAGCTCCCATATTGGTCCTACACTTTCAATATCCAATGGCATTGTTTTATAATGCTAAAGCGGTAAACACACAACCGTGTCCATAAAAAACCAAATGCAAATGGGATGCAAATGATATTTTAAAAAAATCATTCGGAAGTTAACGAAAATAATAATAGTACAGTAAAATAATAATAAAAATAAAATGTGCAACATCTGAGAGGGGGCCAGAATGAGATAGATGGAAGATTTGTTTCCGGTAGCGCAGAAGAAAGTAAAATAACAACAGAAAAATAATGTCACATAAAATGAGATAATAAAAATTTTAATATCGTAATATGCGAATAATAAAGAATAAATAAATAAAACAATAGAAAAACTACATTTTTTAATATATATACGTAACACAACCATATATATAAAAAAATTCAGTTCAATTTTTAGGAAGTTTTCCCGATTTTCCAATTCATCGTGTGGAAACCGGAGGGTGGTCATTATTTCAGGAATGAAATATACATTAAAATATTCACCATAAATATTTTCATGATGGAAATAATTTTTTCGGTAATCACCAAATGCTGGTATTGGCTTTTTTGAATCACCGTATGGCCACCCGAACGCGTAGTAATTATTTCAGATATGGAAAAAATATTATGTTTAAATACTATTTTCCTTTATTTTTAAAATTTCGCACACATGGGACCCGTCATGTCAGGGTAGGCTCCGCGTCAGCAGGGGAGGTGTGGAGGGGTGAAGCAGACGTTTACCTCGAGATTAAATTTTATCCAAAAACTCAATCCAAAATAATATAAAATCAATATCGGCCTCTTTGTCTGTTTTTGCTTCTAGTTTATAATGTGAAACAGTTATTGCATGTAAACTAAATAACGTCTTGCTTTCCAAACTCTGAAGATCCAATCCTGTTGTGTGTAATGTGACACATTGGTTGGAATAGTTGGAATAGAGAACAAAGACAATAGTATGTAATATTTAGTATTACAGTTCAAATATCACGAATTACACCATTATAGAAATTAACATCCACACCGATTCAGATGACAAAACCTTTTCTCGTGTTTAAATTAGGCTGCATTGGCAAAGTGATATTTATTACATATTGCAGAATAGTGTAGCTTTGTACAAACTAAAAATCTACAGTGACGAAACTTATAAATACTATTTTTATTACACGCACTCAAAAACGCTTATATTGAATATAAACGAAATTACGCCCACACATTATCAATTTTGTTGTGTATATTATGTTCTAAATCAGTTTCTTTCATATATACGAATGGACTATGCTAGTGACATCTGTAGTTTCTCATGACATACAGACAAAATATATATATGTTCTGCAGCTGGTAATGATGCCTCTATATTTTTAAAGTGGAATATTGTTGTCCGTCCGTCTGTCCGTCCATCTGTCCGTCCGTCTGTTCATCCATCCGTCCGTTTATCTGTCTATCTGTCCCCGTAACTTTGTATAACGTCCGTAATTTTATTCGAATTCATGGCTAAAAAAAACAAATTAAACGGCCGGAGATAGGGCCTGAACCCCGGGCCACCAAACCCGAATCCGTCGCTTCACGCATGTGGTTACGGCCGTCTCTCCGTGGAGCGCCAAAAAATGCTATAAATATATACTAGGGCTTAGCAAAGATGCAAACCAATGTTTCATCATTTTTTATGGATTGCAGCTAGTATTATAATATTTTTGAAAACTATTGAACACATACACTAGAATATGCCTAAAAATTATTATTTTCAATTTATTAATTCCTTTTATATTCGTTGCATTGTTTACAAAGATCACTTGAGCTAGCTCATACAGCGCATAAGCCCTGGGCCAATATTAAAGACTGTTCTATACATGTTTCCCATATGAATAATTTCGTCTCTGTGAGACTATAATTATTAATTGTCCCTTTGTGGGCAAAATCCAGTAATTGTGTACTCAGAACAATTTTTTACTGCTATCAATTGGGTAGGTTCTTAATTCAAATATAAATTTAGAATTACTCGCTTTTGCTTTAATTTCACCAAGAAGGGCTTTGAAAATTTTAACCCCTTGATGTATGTTGTGGTGCTGGGCTACACTAGTCCTAAACTTGGGCTCTTTAATGATCCCAGCTGACCTTAGCCTTTTACGAAAATAGCTTTTTAGTGGCGCATTATTGTTAAAGTGGTTCGGAACAAAGCACATTTTTGATAGATTTGATTAATGTTTGATGCACTGTAAAATTTTAAGTTAGTTTTATGAAAATGTTGAAGGTTTTTCTAAATTACATTAATGATTTATCTCTGCACCATTCTCACACGAAACATGTAAGTTTTAAATGCCCCACCCTATCCAAATATTCACTATTGTAAAATAGACTCGGCAAACGCCAAATACGCAGTCTTCAACATGTTTATTGTTAGGATATTTCAAATTCTTATAAAAAAATATATCAGCTTTCTTAGACTCATGGCTGTACAATTTATTTCCTTTTTCCACTTTAAATTACTGTCAACTATGACTCCCAAGTACTTGATACTGTTCTTACCAGACAAATAGAGACTAATAACTTTGTCATGTTCTTCATTTTTGTTACCCTATTTTGAATGGATCTTTATACTAATAATATCAGGATCAAATATAAGTCTTATTTTTTTTGTACAAATACGAGTACCTACACCATTTTTTGTGCTTAAATTTAATAGAATAAAAAAATAATGAAATATATAATGTAATAATAAGCGAGGCTCGCCTTGCAAAAATTAACCATCTAAATTACATTTGCTTGTTTGGTCTAGTGGTAAGATACTTACTTAGCCCACGGAGTGTTTGGGGTTCGTGACTCGTTTTGGGAGACCACATTTTCGAACGTATTAATCACAAAACTGGCTTAGTTAAAATAAACGTTTATTTATGATTTATAAAATGTATCATCTATATTTGTATTAGTGATGGGTCCACTCTACAATAGTGCAATATAGTACTACGCAATGTCGTACTACATTATATTGAAGCGTACACTTCACACGTTTGTAAGTGAATTATATACTACAAACTACATACACCTCAAACTTCAAACTACATACATCAAATTGCACACTACAAAATCTTCTTCTTTTTCTTCAGCCTTCATCTCTCCATTACTGGATATAGTCCCTTTCCATACTCTTCCATCAATTTTCTTTGTTATTTCCTAGTTGAAACCATTCCCCACTCCACCAGCGGCTATATCGTCGTCCCATCTCTTTTGAGGTCTTCCGACGCATCTTATATTCTGTATATAGTTTTCTGGGATATTCTGCCGTGTATATGTGATCTCTCGGGCCAAAGTTTCGGATCCATTGGTCACATGTACATTGTACACTGCAGAATATCCCAAAAAATCTATACACAGAAGATTCCGAACGGCCGTGAAAACCTGAGAGCATTTTATATTTTACACTAAAAACACACTTCAAGTCGCCAACCTTAAATTTTAAATTTAAGGTTTGCGATTTGTAATTGAATAATTTAAAAAAGTGGGGCATTTTTAAAAATGTGAAATTTTTGGCCGATATTTTTGCGAAGTTGAAGTAGATTAAATGTTTCTTAGAAATAGTCCCCTCTTTATCGTCAGAAATATTTGATGTGATAAAATAACCGAAAAATTGCTGGTAGCTGAATGAAGAAACCCCCCTCCTCAATGAATTTGAAAATTTGTGGCCGAATGACGAAACCTCTGGAAGCTGAAACCCCCCCTGGACTTGAAAATGTTGTAGTCATACAATTTTTAAGTAGTACTTCTTGCAATTCCTTGAAGTAGATGATAATATTTAGGTACACGCACAATTTTGTAGAACTACAAATTTTTCACTTCATGTAGTTTTTTGTAGTAGACGAAATGCGTAATGTTTCGGTACCTACTACAAATGTAGCGCAATGTGCATGATGTAGCCATAATTTTTAAATGTAGTTTTTTCCTTCGCCTCTGTATATCATTTACTATTGTAGGTTGTAGACGAAAATATATCGCACAAAATACAACATAGGTACACGCTGTTGTTGTCTGAAAATCTACATATAACTTCTATATTTTTTTTTTCAAAATATGGCAGCTGTTATGAATTTACCATAATTACTTGTATTAAAGAAGCTTGCTTTTATATGATTATTAATGAACCTTATGCGCCTTGGGTAATTTGTACGATCGCGGACAGAAATCCCTTTCCACCTTAAAAGCTAGATTTGCTTGGCATGCTTACTAGACTAGAAAAACCACATCTCCAAGCTACGGAAAAGGAGGGAGGGGAAATACTTCTGACTATTCATTAAAAAGGAAAATAGTTAAAGGAAAAATATTTTAATATATTCAGATTCTGGGATATTATCTTCAACTTATTAAAAATTTTAAAAATGTTTTTATAATATTTTATCCATCAAAATCTTTTATAATAATATTTTTTCTCACAGTTTTAATCTCTGTATATCCATACGATAAAAGATTTAAGGTGAATGAAGACTAAATGCAATCTAATGGGGAACAGCAAAAGCAAGTGGACAAATTAAAATTAAAAAAGATTGAATTATGAATACTTATATCTTCCGTGTCATGTTTCAAAAGAAAACTGAATGTTTTTAATGCTGACCTGCTGTGATAAATGTTGACTAATATGGATTTTCTGAACACGAACACAAATCTTTTATACTGTGTAAATAACAATAATTAAACTACTTTAATCCTAAATCTTCATCACTGTAATCTACATTGCCAAAATACATTAATCCTCCAGTCACAATCCATCAAGATCTACTTCGTTTCTTTTATCCTATCTTTATATCATCACTGGTCAAAGATTATGGATTTTCTGAACACGAACACAAATCTTTTATACTGTGTAAATAACAATAATTAAACTACTTTAATCCTAAATCTTCATCACTGTAATCTACATTGCCAAAATACATTAATCATCCAGTCACAATCCATCAAGATCTACTTCGTTTCTTTTATGCCATCTTTATATCATCACTGGTCAAAGATTATCCATGGGACTTTCAGATTATGGATTTTGATCGGGACCTTTAGAAAACAGGTGAATTTTATATTATGTTATTGAGCTCTTTTCACAGTTTTAAGATTACTCATTGAAGGACTTAGTAGAGCTAATACAAGTGTATAAGATTTAAAAGTTTATTTTCCTATAAACAACTCAATAAATGAATGTTCATTTATAAATATACAATATCACATATTCACCGCTATGTAATTCGAGTAAAATACTTGTAAATAATCAACTTTACTTGGAAATAGTTAACAACACTTATATATCAGAAGTCATTACAATGTTCGCGTACGAAAATTGTAACTTGACAAAATCTTATCGTTTTAGGTCGCTCGATGAATGCAGTTTTAAATTGACTTGCTTGGCTCACGACGTCGAGTTCTATATAGTTACACTTCTCCCCTACAACAAACATAAAGTTATCCACAATTAGTGAATACTAAACGTTTGTTTACGTTTTAGACCTTTCTGATTAATTGAATTCATTAATTTCAAACCTATAAAACTTAAAACGACAAAGATGGCATTACAACGTTATACAATAACTGTCAAGATTCCAAAATAGCAATATTGCTAGTTTCAGAATACGAATAGTATGTTCTTTTAAGTGATTGATTTCGAAGTTATTCATATAATTCGTTTAAACTTTAAAAAGTAAGCATCGTTAAACTTTTTCTGTAAGGTGGGACGGACAACCTACGCATTTTGTACAATAAACCATTAAATTATATATGCACATTTATTTATTGAATTCTATATAAAAGTTCGAAATAACAAAACATAAAATGGAAAAAATAAGAGACGCCGTGAAATAGCAAAACAACATACTCATGAATGAAATTAATAACAATAAAAAAAAAGGTATAACGGGCTTCGTAGGGACATGATTCACATGACGCTCTAAGTCCGTTTCTCGTTTACATTCTACCATTAGCTGAACAACTTGCAAAGCTATTTTAGCAGACCTATGTACGAAGCCGGAACCCTGGTCCAGCACCGCACAGCATCCCAGTGAGGAAACTGTGCACAGTATATTTATTTATTCGTTTATACATTGTATTACAAAATTGTGTTTATAATTCTAGACAAACTAGGATATGCCCATGCTCACTGCGAAAAATTACAACTTTTCATACGAGTGTGTACTAGGATTTGATTAAAAAATACGCAAATTTTTTTAACCAAGCGAATTGACAATTTCAAATGTCATCATATTTTTTTAATTGCTTACTTGTCTCTAACATGCAGTACAGAAGTACAGAAGTAAAACTGCCATTTTGCCATTGACTTACACTAAGGACGACGTGTTTGAAAATGATTAACGGGCAAAGTATGGCATTTGTGTGGTTCAATTTTAAAATGTCATCTATCTATCTCAATTTATCTAATAGAAATTGCAAATATGTGGCTTATTAATATTTGATGTCCTTGCTCTGAATATTTTTCAGTTTTCCTCCTCCGTGTTACTTCATTAGCAAATTTTGTTATTGAATGAAATTGAATTTTTGTCGACAATAAAACCTCGTAGTTCTGGTACAACCTGTCAAATTTACCACGCATAAATTCTATTTAAACATATTCGCAATATATGCAATGTATCAATTTTAATTAACTTACCATCGAGCCCCGCCTGGCGTACTTGTCGAGAGGAGAAAGCTAATATAGATATTAATAATAAATTTATGACGTAGTGTAAAAACTGTCACCGCTACTTTGTTTAACGGGCGCTTATTCCGGTGACATTTTACCGTTACTGTAGTTTAAAAAGCGTAAATAATATTCTCGAAGAGCTTCAAAATCGCTCAAAGATTTTCACGGTATTTTTCCAGTTATCGCGAAAAGGTTTATAGAGAAAATTTTCTTCGTGTGCCATATGCGGGTTCGCGTCGATAAAGCATTTCACATTACCGACGGTGCATTTATCTTGCATCCTCTATATCTTCAATGCGGATTCCAATACTGAAGTTCTTCTGTAGTATTAATGTTTAAAAAAAGGTTTTTTATTTAATGTAGAATTTTTTTTTATAAATTGTAACATATGTAGTACGTGTAATAGTTATTCCTGAATTTGCTCGGATAACCGATGTCAAATCCATTTAATGGCGAGATATCCAGTGATCTATGTATTATGTATACCCTCATGAATTGTTTGTTAAGCTATTATACTCTGCAGCAAAGAAAGATGACTACATCTACCAGTGGAGAGATGAAGATTGAATAAAAAGATGAAAATTATACCTTGTAACTTTCGATTTCCTTGTAAGTATATGGTGATACCTCTCGTTATCACTGAGCAGGTTACAAGCACTTACAATTGGGCATTTTTCAGGTCCTTCCCCACACTGCACCGCAATGTGGCGCTGGGTCGACATCTACCTCTTGTATTTTGAGTACGGTATGCACGGTATCATCTTCATGCCTCATAACATAACTATATCATTACAATCTCGATTTTTTCACCACTTAAAAACTAGTGCCACTCTAAAACTACCCACGATATGTTTATGTATTTCTCACTCCACTTACACTACTATCTGACCATCTTCATTTCACTGAAATTGAGTTATTGCTCGTGCACCTTCTTCACAGTTCAGCATTCTGAACTGTAGATCATTGCAGGTCTTACTGCAGTTTTATATATAAAAACTTTAGTCCTCGCAGGTACACGATTATCGCACTCCAGTTCAGAACTCTATTTTTACTCCCTTTCTTTAAACTCGTAGTGTCTGCATGTCTGCCGAAAAACCTTTGGATCGACTTTTAACCCATTTCCCGTGATCCAATCAAGCTGAAACTTTCAAAAAAACCGAGAAGCCTGTCTCAAATCGTCTGACTCGAGCCATGGGTCCGATCAGACGGTTTGCCTCCCTATACCAATTATTACGTTTTCAATATTCTATAAGTTTTAAGGATAATAATATACATGGAATAGATTTTCCACATAAACTTAAAGCAAGAGGAATATTTTGCTAGAATATCAAATTGGAAACAATACAAATGAGAAAGGGAGTATAATAAAAACTTGGTTTTTATGGTTTAGTTTTTTGCCATACTACACGGGTTCTGTGAGTAACGTCAGCATCAATGTTAACATCGTCTGTGAGTTCTGAGCCTAGACACTTTCGCTTCGGGTAATTTCACTCCGTCTATGTATGTGGGCTGATCTGTTTTTCAATGTAGCCGTATATGCGTTTCAAGTATTTAGGTTTGCCTCTGATGATTCCATGGTGTTTTAGGGCTAACTTTTGTAAGTAATACTGTTTGAGTAACTTTTCTTTATAAATAATATTTTTGAATTCTTTTTTGCTCTGTAAATAATCGACTGCCTTCAATCCCTAGTCAGGCAGCCGAAGTGTAAAATAACATACAAAATAAGATTATTATTATTATTATAATTATTATTATTATTATTATTAAACTATTCACCTAACTACTAGCAAACCTTAACAAAATAATTAAGATATAGATATAGACAAAGCGACATACCTACTTTCGTACATTGAAAGCCGTACGGAGCTCGGATGTTGGAGGGACTACTTCGCATATGCATATACATTTTTTATATACAGACCTACACAGCTACTAGCTACAAAGACCAAAATCTTACCCTGTTTTGACTCTCTGTTCTATCTAACAAAATTATGTGACGATTCATACCAATTTTATACATAATGTTTTACGAAATTTTATATTTTATTTGCCATATTGAATTTAATATGAATTTTATATCTTTTTTGTCACTGCTCAGCCCCTTGATTTCGTATCTTAATGGGGTCTAGCTTCAAATCTTTGCAGAAAAATATTTATTACTTTGAAGAAAATTGCATTAAAATCGGATAAGCGGTCCTTGACTTTTAATCTAAGAAACTGAAAGGCAAATCGCACCTCAAGTGCAAAACTATCACATTACCAAAAAAAAGTTTTTTAGTTAAGAATGACATATTTTTGTAAGCCATCAATTCTACAGCGTACCTAAATATCATATTTGTGTGACCTATCATTATTTTTTGGAGTAAAAAGTGATTCATTCGAATTTGGTACATTTTTCTTAAAATTAAGCGCAGGAAAGAAAAAAAGCGTGTGACGACCCTGGTAGATAGGGCATGGGGTCTTGATACATTTTATAATAATTTAGTATAGCTCCTGGTCCGCCACCAGAGTTAGACAACCCATGGTGTGTGTGTTGAATATATAAGGCGAAGCAAATCTATAATACAAATCTTTCCATTGCAACTCAATGTAAATCATATTCTTATCACGGCTAACGGTGTAAGATGACCCTAATGTGGGTCATACTAAATAATGATGGTTAGTAAGTAACAAAACGTCGCGTTCAAAATACAATATATTGGATTATTAAATATTTCATTATTCTTATATGTGAGCGCGCACGATTGAGCGGCAGGATGCAACCGGTCGACTTCAACCAAATGATGTAGCGATACAGCTTTTAAAAATTAAATGTCCTATACAGAAATATTACTACTACTAAAATTCAATTTTTCATATGAAATAATGTTCTATACTATACGAAATTACTCGTAAATAAATCGTAATAATTATTAAATAACCACAGCTGTACCATCCTGTCTGTCAGGGACGAAACATGAAACACAATTATACTTCCAAAAATGCTACCTCTTACGCGACAAAAATACCTATTACAGTCGGGCAATGATTATGAACTATTTCCGCCTCGTAATGGAATCTGGAACCGACACTCAAACCCTTACTAGAAATAATAAATGCGATTAAATCTCGATTAAATATAATCTATACTATTCGTAATACGTCGCTGAATTGGCACATGATTCGTCTAATGGACGAAGGACCCCGTTGTGTATCGTAATAACTTTAAATTCTCTTATAGGAGCAGTGATGGAAACGATTGCATAATAACACGTAATATAAACATCTAACGAACCTAATAATCTATACATTTATGTTACAAAAAAATACGTTCACCAGAAAGAATTCGTGTATTAGAAATAAAACATTTCCGTTTTGAGACAAACCAGTTAAGTCGTTCGAACAGCGCAAAGGGAAAAATTCACACATATTAAATAACACTGAAATTAATAATTATAATCATTTTATATTAGCATATTCTTACATTGAATGGTTTCGTCTTAGACGTGCATGAACCTGTTCATATTAATTCCATGGGAAAAATAATACATATATTTGCTATCTACGAAATACAGCATTTTTGAAGCGGAACTTCTTTATGAATAAGTAGATAAGGTCTCAGGATAGTCCGTTCGTAGGAATTTTATAACAGCCCGTGAGTTTATATGAAATAATAGTTTCTTTGAATGCTAAATTTTAGTTTTAAACCCCCAGCATCTCTGCTGAGGGGGGTTTAGGCTCCGCGCCCGCCTAGACCCGGTGGCCAACTTCCTAAGTGACTAAATGACCCCCCTTGCTCCTCCGAAACTTACTGCATCCCGAGACTCTATCTCTTCTTTACGAGATGTGATCCTGTGACGCCCCTCTTTTAGGCTTATAATGATTTTCTGATGATGAGTGTTGTCTTGAGGCGCCTTTCTTTTAGGCCGGTGTTTGAAGAATCATGTACTCTTTTGGTACGAATCGATGACGACATTAGCCTTCTTTGCGGGCATAGTCAGCGATGTTACAAATTATTGTGTAATCTCATTATGCCTTTTCAGAGCGGCGTCCCACGATTCTGCATCTTGCAGCATTTACTTTGGTCAAATGTTAGAGTGTTAGTAACATATTTATAATATCCCAGCTATTTCATATGAGTGAATGATTTTTATACTGATTCTGACCCTGTCTTTCTTACAGAGGACGAAATAGAAGTTAACGTTTTCTATCAAGGTTTTACAGCATTCAAGCATGGAAATTCTTCCAAAGACAAAGGAAACCTTTTTCTTGGTTTAAGTAGTTTGCGCCGGATGAGGTTAGGTGGTCGGTTTATTGACGACCCCGAGCAACAAGGAGGGCCCTGCCTTTAAGGGACCCTGCAGGAGTTTGTGCGGGTTCCACGCCCAAGTGCCGGCAATCATCCACCCCTCAGACAGCTAGGCTAACACAAACCAGGTATCCCCAATCTTTAGTTAGATCTCCCCATTCTGTCCTTTACTCGTCATTCTGAAGCCAATTATTAAGCTGAATATACCGAGGTATTCGATTCATAAAGAGTTAGTTGTAGACCGAGTGTAATGATTGCGCAATACCTACGCAATACAGTAATTATTATAATGCTACTAAGTAATTCATATAGAACTCCGTGTATTCAATTTTTAGCATAAACAGTATGAAATTCGCTTTGCATAAAAATACATCCGTTTGGGAGGAATTTTCGTACGATTTGAACCAATATCACACAAAAAATCGTGTTATTATTTACACATAATTACTCCGATCTCAAATCTTCCCAAAATAAATACATTTCGATAGTGAAAATAATTAACCGTAATAGATAATATGAATATGATCCTTAGCTGTTACTCTTTGTGGCGGAATCCTCCTTCTGGTGCTGCGGAATGGTGGATTCTCTGTACGTCGCCGCTGCAAGACCCGCTCTCTCTCTAGTTGTAGTTGGACGGGCAGCTCTTTTGCTCGCAACTGATGATCTGGAACTCGGGCAGCGCTTCCGCTCGCAAGTGGTAGTCTCAAACTCAAAGGCTGAGTATATGGCGCCCGCTCCTTTTATAGTAACGATTGCAACATACCTCCGAAATCCACGCAAGTGCAGTGAATCATCCTATGCGTGATGACTTCACCGCCAGCGCCCACCATTGGCCGGATTCAGTCATCAATTTGGTCAGTATTGGCTGAACCCGTCGAAGGCAAAGCGCGCCTGTGATTGGTCCGTTTCGTTAAAATAATAGTAAAGTACCCGCTACACGCGAGACTTGCTGTTCCGGCTCAGAAATAATAAAGGCTCGTTCGCACCTACTCACAAGGTCGAGTCTATTAGGATTGTCATAAACAATATTAATTTAATACAGAATTATATCAATGGTATAATAAAGATCTAAGAAATATTACTTGTATAGCTGAATATTCGATATTTCATCGGCCTCTTGTAAAACATAGAATCCTGAGAAGAAATATTTCAGGCTTTTACTTTTAAACGATTCAAAACAGAAGAAATATATTTTTGATGTCCATACCTGGCTTTTTTTAATATTATTATTTTAAGATTTTCTAAATTTATTAGATCTATCTCTATGTCGACCATCACAAGCGCAATAAAGAAGAAAAAAAAGAGCACAAGAAGCCATTGAAAATGTGATTGTTTTGTTTTAAGAGATGTGAAAACAATAATCATATTTTATCAAACTGATAAACAAAAGTGTCTTTTAATGCTTACAATGTGTAATATATTACGAGAAAAAACTTAAAACTCCATTATCTCAGAATGTATTTTAGAGAGATGATAAATCTTACATTTGGGGTGCGATGTGCTATATTTTTAAAACATAAATTTTATAATATACAGATATATATTAGTCAAGAACTGAACCCATTATGTTTCTTGCGTTAGGTAACTCAATGTCATGTTAATTTGTTTACAAACATAAAACAGGTTTCTATCGGAGATGTTATAAAATAAACCCAGATTTACATATTTAAATTTTCTATTTTGATGATCAAAGTGAAAAAAGAGAACAAAGAAAATATACATTTTTTTCCAATTCATTTTACAGATATCTATTATGATTAATTTATTAGTTTCTGACATATTTTTGTTTTGTTGGTATCCCAGTTGTTTTATGAATGGGGTAGAAACAATAAATTCTAATTCAAGTGTTTTGATTATTTTAAAGGTATTATGATTTATGGAAAATCATGATTTATTTTATTGACTTACCGTTATTAATTTTATCCATTATGAATAAATAATGACCTGGCTTACAGAAAGGCACAGGATACAATTAAAATAATAAACAGGGTGTTCCAAAGCTTGTTTAATATTTTTCAGGTAGTTTTTAGCCTAAATTACGAGATAAAAACGTTTTACAATTAAATTTAAATGTCCTGGTATCAATATTGATGGAGATAAGCGACTTCAAAGTTGTATTATTTTATTTCTGACCTATTTTCTGTAAATTTTTGGGCTATCATGAATGTGATTTATATTTAATACAATAATTTCATTCGCTTTAATTAATAAACCTAAGCCAAACGAAGTGATTATTATGAATTCTACGTGGCAAAAAAATATTTGCAAAAATTAATCACTACGTTGTTGCGAAAATTGATATAATGATATAAAAAAAGCATTTAAGAATAGTTATTTAGATCGTGATACCAAATGTTAAATTAAAAATGTCATATTTTTGACAGATAATTGGATACTTTAAAGCAGTGGTTCCCAAAGTTGACAGGACCGCGGCCCACCAATTTTTTTTTTCAATTTTCGGGACCCACTTTACATTTTCCCAATACATTTTGTAACTATGCGAAAGACTGTTCAATTAAGAAAAAATAAAAACGTCCAAATATAATCGAAATTTTTCATTACTAAAAATATTAATATGCGATGTTTTAATGGAAAGGATACATTTGTTGCCTATTTCTTGTTATAATAGTGTCGACTTCAATTTTAGTCACTTTTAATGGCAGTAAATTCGATACGTCCAATTTATTTCTGTATTTAGTCTTATTAGAAACCATGGCAGAAAATCCCACTTCACATAAGTATGTGGTAGTGAAGGGGAGGAGGACTTCCACGGCTTCGTCAGAAAAGCAAGCCTAAATATCAGCAACTAAAAGCCTGGATTTTGCTAATTGCTTGCGATTAAAAGAATTTTTCAGCGACGTATCTTCCGACACATCAATAAGTTCTTCACTTGCTTTTGTTGGCATTTCTGTTCGTATGTTGTCTTGAAATGTATTATCCAGTTTATCATGTCAAACTTTTTCATCTCTTCTTCGAAGTAGGCGTTAAAGTTATTTTTCAACTCTGTTAAATGAGTGAAAATTGCAGACACTACATTGATATCTAGTTGCAATTCGTTTTCTATAATAAACATGACATGACCCGGACGAGACGTGTTGCGCGGTGTTGTGACTGCGACCCGCCTAATATCCGCTCACGACCCAACAGTGAGTCGCGACCCATTGTTTGGGAAACAACTTCTTTAAAGCATCATATTTCATGACGGAAATGGTTTTGAGTTGAAAGTAGCAGCATTGACCTTTAAATTAGGAATAAGTTAAGAGAAATTCCCCACGCAAGATGCACTGTTCAAGGGTTTTTGGTGTTTCGAAAAAAAAAATTGTTCACTTTATAATAAAGACGTATTTTGTTGGTATGTTGTATTCAACTGGGAATGTTAATAGGAAGAATAAATCTTTGGTGGCGATAAATATCAGGCTTAATTTTATATGTATCACTTGAGACACTTTTAAAACATAGGGCACCTCTAGGACCAGCAAAATTCCTTAACGATTTTGAATTGAAATTTCTGGTGTATATTTTGCTGAATTTATTTCGCAACACATACTTCATCTAAGATGCGATGAATAAATTTATATTTCACAAGATCACAGGATGAAGGACTTGGAATACTTTTTTTAGTAATGTCTCATGTATACGAATGAAATTTAAGACTCTCGTCTCAGAGATTTGTTGGTTACAGTTGATATGTAAAAGTTACAGCTATTGCTCTACGTACAATATTTAAAAAGTGACGAATTATTACTCAATATACGCTCAACTTTACACTGTCCTTTAGCGACATTCGAAACTAAAAAGTCTCATTCGTGTAAAATAGGTATATTTTTATGTTCATCTATATTTTCATTTTTTTATTGGAAAACGTAAGTTTATTTTAAATATAAGCAACACCTATTTATAACGTTTATTGTTAGGATTTAGGAAACATATAAAGCATCATCAAAAGCATAAGTACTAAGTTATAAAATTTTAACTTTAAAATATAATTTATTTTCATTAAAGAATAAAAATATTTATCATTATTAAGTATAATAAAATTTAAACAGAAAATAGTAAAACAATATGAGAATATTGTCTCGAGATTATAAACTGGAAAAACTGCATATTATCAAAGGTTTTCGAACAGTCAGGAATAATTTGGAAGCCGGTTGAATATTCGAGAGCGAACGTTTCCTATAAAACATACCGCATCACGCGCAAGTTTCTTGTGACAAGAGTGATAACCATACATCCAGGCGAATAGATAGTGAACTGAGAATCCATGCTATAGATAGCGGCGATCAAGTGTTACTAAAGACGAGTGGAATATTCGAATTCATATGAATATGTTTGAATTACGAATTACGGAATTAGTGTACCAGCTAATTTTGACAATATTTTTCTTTATTTTGTCATCATAAGTGCGTGCTATTTCACTTCTGGTCTATCTGCGACCTATAAAAAATGACAGAACATTGGTTCGTGTCTTTGCTGAGCCCTAGTATCTATATATTTAAAGTAACTTTTTGGCGAACCACGGAGGGGCGGCCGTAGCCGTGAGTGGCTGGTTCGGGTTTGTTGGTCCTGGGTTCGAGCCCCATCTCTGGAAGCCGTAAATTCAAACGAAACTACGGACGTTACACGAAGTTACAGGAACAGGTGGACGGGCGGGCGGACAGACAACGAAATTATTACATTTGGTATAATAATTTCGTTATCGGACCGTAACTTGCTAAAATAAAAACTATGGATAATTAGAATGTAATACGCAATCACTTGTTGCATGGTCACGCAAGGGTGGTTATTAATTTTTTCCCGTAATTTTTCTGGGATTTAATTTTCAGGGTAGTCAATTGTATAAATGTAAAACGAGGGCTCTATGAGAAGGCTAGTCAATCTTTTTTAGATGTATTGTAAGTTAATTTTTTCGGAGTAAGTTTATAGAAGTCTTTTGTAGAAAAATACCCATTTTTTAAAATATTAATACAAGTTACTAATGTAAAGTATTAAGATTGATAATCCCCTTATAAGGTGAAACGCGTCTCAAAAAATGAAAACTGTTTTTTTTTTATTTCCATATGTATGTATTATAAGATTTGTTTTGATTTAAAAAAAAAATGAAATAGTTTGTATTCTCCATTTATCGTTCCATCCTTCCTCTACTTCCTTGTCGACATGACTCTCTCCGTTAATTTATATTCTGCGCCAATTCTTTCGTTTCCCGCTAGCTTCTGCATCCTCTGGGCTCCAGCGTCTGGCTCATAAACGCTTTAATTTAATTATTTTAAATTAAATTTTTATTCAAGAACGATGTATTTTCTGTTTGAAGTTGTGGGGTACGCTCGGCTGACCGCATCACATCCTTAGCTTCGTTTAATATGAAAGCCCGAAATGTACTTTTTTTTGTTTTATAAAAACCAAGTCATCATCATCATCACTTTGGCACTATAACCCTTGGTGGGTCTCTTAAGCTCCTTCGCCCAATTGGCCTTGATTTCAGTAGGGAGTTGGGTGCTTGATGCTCGGACATTCTCTCCATACGACCCAACCACCGAAGTCTTCCCAGTTTTTTAAATTTTGTGACGTTTGACTCCTTAAACAAGTATAGAGCTCATTATTGTAATGACCAAGTATGGTGTGATAACACTCCTTTCCTACAATAGGCATGATAAAAGATTTTAAAATAATCTTCTTTAATTTAAGTACGCGTCTACTATTGCTAAAATACCATTATTTCAGTAATAAACTAAGGTCTTACGCATACTTGCATTTTCTTCCACTTATTTTTAATTTCACGTGAAAACGCTCGCAGGTGTCGTGGCGTCTACGTGACGTCAAGCCTAAGTAAACATTCCATTGTGTCTATAACAACAGTTCAAGAGATACGATGATGGTTACTTAGGCGTGACATTATTCGCTCTGATAGGTGTTTCAGTTAAAATGGTCGAGTAGAGAATTTTATACCTACTTTTATTTTACTGAAAATCCTATTAATCTCATTGTGTAAATTACAACTTGATCATTTTTTGGAATCCTTTCAAAATGTTTCTTCTCTAAAATCACCTATTCTTTAATTCTTTAATACTGTTATCATGATTATTCAGTAATTGATAAAATATACTAGCTGTGCCCGCGCGGCTTCGCACGCGTAGATTTTTAAGTACACTGTTTGAATCGTCATAGAACTTTCGCAAACCTTCTAGAACATTCTCCTTCCAGAACTTTCAAGAAATTTATCGAATATCGAATATTTTGTCATACAAAGCTGGTCAACACAATAACCTTCACAGCTACGAAGATCGACTTGCCTTTTTCAAGATGCACAAACTTGAGTTCCGACGAAAAATATCCGATCTTATTGTGCTACACAAGATTCTCAGCGGAGCTATTGATTCTCTCTCTCTATCTGATATAAATTTGCATATTAAACCCCGTATAAGAAACGCGGAGTTCTTCAGAACAAGTCAGCACACTAATAATGTCGGTTACTTTTCTCCCATTACAAGGTTGGGTCGCACATATAATTTGTATTGTGCTGACCCTAACATTGATGCTGATATTCTTGCTCACTCATACACAACATCCGTTTTCTAAACGACGACATGAACCTATAGATCCATTAAATACTAATCGCACCACACTCAAACAAAAATATATAATATACATAAATGTACATGTAAAATATAATTAATTACAAAAATACATGTTACTAGAGCGTGCCGAAGACACTTGTAATTGGGATAATGGGCATAGTCTTCACTATAATGTTTATTATCTGAGTATCATGTACCCATTATCCAGTTAGTGTCTCTAATAAATAAATAAAAAATAATAAAAAAAAATAAAAAATAAAAATAAAAATGTACAGAAACTTTCTAGACACACCGACACATTCCGCCACTCAGATCAGAACCTTATAAAACTTTCGGGAATTTTCTAGAATCTTCTCCTTTCAGAACTTTCTAGAGCAAGTCTTTCCGGAACCTTCTAGACTCACTGACACAGTCGGCGCGCCTATTTTGAAATATTCTGAAGCATTTGCGGCCTTCCCATAACAAAACAATGTGCTAGAAAGCACATTTTTGTCACCCACTCCCACCCACGCACAGCCACTCTCACCAAACTCGCATATTTTCGATGTGGCACCAAGGTCTATCCACCACCATAACCACTGGTGGGTGATTGTGGAGAAAACTTGGCGGGTAGGGAAACACGGGTTTCTTTTTATATATATATATATATATTTTTTTTTTTTTAAAAGGGTAATATAACCTTTCTGGTGTATTATGCCATGTTTTCTCGGATCCCATTACAAGATTCCTCATCAGGGCTGATATTGGCCAGGACGGTTGGCATCAGCCCTGTTGGCATCGGCAGGATGGCATAATACCCAAAACAACACAAACAAGTAGATTCTGAACGGCCGTGAAATCCTAAGAAAATCATTTTTGAAATTTCAAAAATAATTTGACACATAATTTATTCAATTTTTTAAAAAATGACTGATAATTATGACAATTTGAAGCTAGTGCAGTAGGTCAATTTTAAAACTTTTTTTTTCTTTTGCGGTTTTCTCGAAGCTGCTTTTTTCAGACTGGTGGAAAATGTATCTAGATAACTATTGAACCAATTTTTTTCTAATTTCACACCCACCGTACTAATAATTTTATCTATGATAAAGGTTTTTCATAATACATGCTGTTTGTTTAATATGTATTTAAAACTGAATTATTTAACTATAAAATAATAAACTTTTTCATTTTAGTCAAAGCTTGGCAACATTGTTATATCCACCAGCTGCGCGCGTCACGTAAAAGTATTCTTGCGGGACAATTTTTCAAAGTATCAAAATAATTTGTTAATAAAAAATATTGCGTGTACACACAAACAATGATAAAAAACAGGCAGTCATTGGGGACTGCCGACCGAAGTGAAAACTTAAAACTATGAAATAACAGTTTTTTGGATTTTCAAATTAATTTAAAATTCATTCATGTGACAGTAAGGCCATCACATAAACATAGAGGGCTGCTATAGCTTAGTGGTCAGAGCACCGGCCGCGGAAAGGAGTTGACCTGGGTTCAAATCCCAGTAGTAGCCTAACATTTTTTCGTGAATTACATTTTTCTGTATGTCTTTCTAATTGATTAATTAATTTGGTTTTAAAATCATCACGAAAAGTTCTAAATTGATTCAAATATATTTGCAGAACAAATAATTCTTCCACATGTTCATCGAATAATAGACTAATGGAAACATTACCTTCTCCAGGAGCAATTCTTAAGCAATTTCATCATTCCACATTAATATTCGTTGCTGTGCTATTAAGATTTCGTCAATCGGTATTCGTTCTGAAATGTCATTGTTACCATTTTCATCGTAGATGTCACTGATATAATTGTGTACATGATCTTTGCCGTTTAAGAAGCTATCATCAACCGTTATGCCATAAGAAGATAAAAGAGGTGTATCTTTCAAGTATCTTAACCACTCTTTTATTGGTGTTTTATTGACTATATCATAAACGTAGCTGAATTTGTGTATTTTCCTTCTTAAGATAATATCCATTTTTAAAATCAATTACCTAGGTATATGTAGGTATTTTCTTTGAAATGTCATATTTTAATCCGACGCCTAATGTCAAAGTTGATCAGCCGAACATTTTCATTAACTTTGAAATCAGAATAGTTTTTCATACTAATGTTGAAACCTATAGCCAATATATAGCTTGGTACAGATATACCGTTAACATTAGCCCGTCGGGACGCGACTTCATAACATTTTACTAATCCAAAGATCGCCCAACGCATCTTTAAAAGTTTTCACTTCAACAAAAAGAATTTCATAAATTTTAATTAAATAACTTTGATTAAAATTTTTCGATATCGAATTGGCTATAAACATAAAAAAAAAAAATTGTTTGTGCAATATGTTTTTATGCATCAGGATGGTGTATATAACTCCTTAATTGAATAGCCAAAAATTTGTTTGTTTGAAATAAAAACTATCGAACAGTGCACCTTCGCATCGTGATATTTGGTGTCTGAAATTTCAGTTACGGTACGAAAAATTTTCTATTTTACTATCAAATAATAAAACAAATCGCCACATTTATGGAATAAAGTATAAATTTTTAATTATTCATAAGAAAAATAGGTTTGAAGTCTACTGAGAATCACAGTTAATTGTTTGATTCTTTGCGAAGAAATTTAAAGAGATGCATTTTTTATTTGAATGTGTTGAGCCAAGCTTTTTAATTATTTTGTAACGACTTTGATGACGAGCTTAAATAATTTTTTATCGTTTTTCACTTAGCAACACCCGATCTTAGGTATTTATAAGAATTTATCTCCCCTTTTATCTACATGACGTCCCCGAATGCGTCTATTCTGATGTGATTAAATTAAATTATATATATAAATATATATATATATATTGATTTTAAGCAACTTAAAAAGTGTTCACAGACATACATTTGGTAAGAAATATTGTATTGTGACTAAATAAATTTCTGTATAGATTTTGAATGTCTACAGAGTACCGACTGTTTTATTTCGTTTTGATGAACACTTTGTATGGACCACAATAAAATAAAAAAGGAGACGGCTTTTTCATGTGTGTGATAAACTGAGAAATCACACACAACGCCGAAATACGCAGGGGAGTTATGACGTAACGTCTCGTAAATTGAGATTATTTATTTGTCTCCACGTATGGTGGCGTGACAATGCTTCATCGGTTTTTCATAAAAAGTAAATACGAAACAGTCGGTTCTTATTCAAAGATGATATTTAATAAATCTTTTGCAAACACGCAATAGAGATCTCAATTATTTTGTTAATATTACTATATAGAAAACAAATTGATTATCAGGGTAAAATGATATTAGTAATTTTTAATTTATTGGTCAACTAAGTTAAATTGTGAAAGACGGGGGAAGATTTGGTGTTTTGGTGTTTTGGTGAGAAAAGAAGATTTGGTGTTTTGAAGTTTTGGTGAGAATAATTTTGTTTTCATCATTGTTTTTATCACTCAATTTAGCTTTGTGCGATATACGTGTTGAGTTATACATTTATCTACTACAATTGTTTCGAGAAATCTCTCCCATCTTCAGTTTTGAGACAAACTTTTAGGGTAGTGGGACGGGGCATAAAAGGGATGATATTGCGCTTACGGTCGTAACTGGGAAAATGGAAAATAGGGATGAACTTATAATAAGTATTTTTTTTTATAATAAAAAGACGCAAATCTTTTTTACAACTTGCTTAAAAGGGCGAAACATGATATCATTTCAAATATTGCATCATCCCGCGCATAATTTTACTTCCACTCGACGGTGCCCCAAGGACAAACGCACGGTCAGCGATCATTTTTGGTTACTACTATTGACCGTTCTAGATCACATCTAGGAACGCACTCCTTCATCCCCGCGGCACCCCCGCTCCCATCGCGAGCGTCTCCGTGGCCGAGTGCAGTTTTTTTTGTTACCCCAGCCCGAGCTGTTGGCATTTTTGGATCGCCGCCACCGGTCCTCAGCTCGACAGTTGGGAACCAGATTGGCTTCGATTAACAGCGCCCGGGGCTGTTTGCCCCGGGACGTATACGCCATTCCCGCTAATTTCGGATAGCGTCGTGGCGCGTGTAAAAAACGAAACGTTCAGAATAATAGTGAAGATGAAGTACGCCCAGGAAGTTGGTTTCCAAATAATTCAAAGTTTACCGATCGCAATAATAACCTCTGCCGCGGCAAGTGAGCGCGTTACCGCTATCGTAAAAAACTAACGACCAAATCTCCCCCCGCCGCCTTGTGCTAGTCTCCTAGGGCATGCTGTGAAATAGTGAAAGTTAAGAATATTTCTCCTCAAGTAGGGCACGCATAACGGCCCGTGACTTGTGCCTATACACTAGCGCACCTCTCCAATAAAAGACGGACTTCCATTTTAATACGTGCTCGCGCCCTGTTTGTTTTCCACGCCACCTGATGCGATTACACTCCTGTGATGCCTGTGTAAATGTGCCCCCATCCACGGAAGAGGCGGAGGTTCAAAGTTCCTTGTAAAACCTAGTTCCGGGAAGTAATCTCTCCTATGACTGGGTCTCGTTTCCACATCCTGAGAAACACGGCAAACAGAAATATTGAAGGAAACATCCGCGACCCTGATGACTTTGCAAGTTACCCGCTGTCCAACATAAGTATATAAGTATCTTGCTACTTCAAAACCGCCACCATCTACCTGTCTGCCACCTGTTTACGCGAGAGCGCGTGAACAACTCAACCTACTCGTTTCCCTCTCTGGCACCATCCTACTGTGATTTTTTTTGCATGTACCAAGTGAATAAATCAATTATACAGTTTATCATCCCCCTTCGCCGTTAGAAACTAACATTAAGCTCAAGGCATAAAGAAGTGTTTTGCTTACTTATATATATGGAGGTTTTGGCGATCTTATTTTCTTGTGATTATATCTGACCGTACTCTCCTTTAGTAAATAAGACTCTAGTTTATAAAAGGACCCTCGCGTTAATACTAGAGGCCACAGAGAGTTTGACCCTGTTTCGAGTACCAAAGAAAACAATGGGTTCAGTAATCCCATGTATAACTTTTCTGTTTAAAGATCGAAATGTAAGATTACTCATCCAAACAAGTAAATGTATAAAAGGCCTATAAAATGCCCTACAAATCGTCACAATGTATTCTTTGCCCGTCAAATCTAAAAACCTAGTGAATTACTGTCTAATGTTAATTAGAATATTAAGTTCTTGTATGTGACTCCTGAGAAATAACCTCTTTAACCATGTCTCAGTGTGTATGTCGTTATTATTCATTGCTTCTGTCATATTAACTCATGTCTTTTCTCTCCAGATATTAATTATTATTAAATCCTATAATAAAATGTATTTGTAAGATTGAACAAGAAAATCTCTCATTTATTTAACCCATAAAGGAAACCCGGTGCGAGGTAATGACGGAGCTGCCAGAAAGCGTTTTTCACAACAGTCATACGAACTTATTTACGCCTTTCTGAGACTCTGTTTTTTTTTTAAATTTTGCAGTTTTGTTTTAAATTTTCTTAATTTTTTTTTTAAAATTAAGCAGTTTTGTTTTAAATTTTCCTGACCGAGCTATCGCCGAAGCATCGTCAGAGTGTATCCTACTTGTGGTAAGTATAGATCTAAATAAAACTATGTAATGATCATTTTATATATGTCATCACGAGTTTATCTCATGACAAAATACAAGAGAACGTAATGCTATTTATTAACTCTGTTTGTTCCGACAGTTTCTAATTTATTCAATATTTAATTATTTTTAGCTTAATTAAAAAAAAATAGTATTTTACCACAAAGCAGCCGCTATTTTAATTAATAATTTGATATTTCTCTATCATGACGAAATAAAAAAGATTGCATCGGAACTAAAATAGAAAAATAACTCTTCACACAAAAAAGTTTGTTTTTGAAATAAGTCGTTTGGCTTTCTAGACTAATAAAAATCTTATTAAAGTTATCCGATCACTTTTCCCCCGGTCGGTTTCCGTCATGGGAGATAATAGCAGTAAAAAAGTAAAGAAACATTCATTATTGCTCATTTTGTTTGCTAATCACCTAGCCGTAATAATTTATGTTATTATAATCTTAATTGTGAGTACTAAAAATGCTCAGTCAGTGGAAGACGTGCCTAAAATAGGATTCTTATGTCAAATATTGTGGCTTTCTTAAAAAAAGCTTTTACCAAATCTTGCATAAGAATGGGATTGTTATTTTATTATACAAAATTTGTTTATTTAGCTGAAAACCAATAAGTGCCACTTAGATGTCCCACTAGGTGAAACCTGTTCTGGGGCAGTTAAATTAAAAAGTTAAATTGAGTAATATTGGAAGAAAGCACACTTAGTTAAATAATGACCCCAAATAAACAGCGTTTTAAGGTGTACTTTGGGTTAGGTAAAAAAAAGAGGTAATTCTTTTTTATAGACACTTTTTAAAGTACTTCTTAAATTGGATTGTTAACTGTGTCTACGTTTAATATTTAATCAATAATAATACTTTACATAATATTTTCTTCAGGAATTGAATTCGATACAGAAGATGATTGTTCTTTAAAAATTAAACGAAAACGGTGGATTGAGACACTTTTAGTGGAATCTATGATTCTTGATTTTTTCTACTATGTGTTCAGAAATGGATTTAAAAGAACGCATAACATTAGCTTAAAGTTTGTGGTAAAAAAAAGATTTATATGTATTCTTGACAATTTTAAATCATTTTAATCCCAGTTACAGATAATAAACAATGTTTTTCTCTCAAACAATAACATTTTCCTTACATTATAAGACGGAATAATAAGCAAAAGCGCCCTTTGGCACTTTGAAAGCACACAGGGCGACTTTTTTTAATATGATTATATGGCTAAGAGTATCAACTTCCCAACTGATTTTATAAGGTTGTTTGTGTTTTATCATAAACAAATTTGAAATCTTCGTTATATCTTTGATCGGTTACACAAACGTTTATCTAATAGTCTGTTACCAATTTTAATCTCATCATTTATACATTAATATTTTCGGTCCCACGCTAGTTGGATTCTAGATTCCATCACGTAGGTATAAATGGTAGGTATACAGGTACAACGCAGGTATACATTTATTGACATTAAATTATCAACAGATAACATTATGGAACTAATTGCATATGTTTGTATATAACCCTGCAATACAATAATATACGGCCATGGAGCACTGTCATCATATTTGAATAAACACACGTAATTAATTACCACATTTTACAAGAATTTTTATTATAATTTATTAAAGTTAGCTTTTAGTGCCTTCTAGGTCAATGGCTGATGCTTTCACTACAAAAGGTTCGCGGACATTTGATCCAATAAAAATCCACGATAAAAAGCCCACGCAAAAAAGATCCACACGACCTGAAATCCAATAAAATTTTATTTTTCTTATGTGAAAGAGCTTTAAATAAATAAATGAATTGATAATGCTGACGAAATCATTGAATAAACTCTTTCACGTATTCTTAAAAAATAGTTGCCGATCAAATAAATAGACGAAAATATTGAATTTGACTTTCGCGAATTTTGCCAAATTATTCTATTAAGCAAAATTGAAATATTTGTAACTGCCATAGGAATCAAAAGCAAAATTTATTTATTCTTATAAGGCGTGAAAGATTGTTAGCAATATTTAAGTCTGTTTTTATGAATTTGTGAAGTATATATTGAATGATTTAGAGATAAACTTAACACACGAAAATTTAATTTAACTACAACCCAAAATCATTTTAGTTTTCTTAGTATTAAATTCTTTGATAATCTCCCCCCAACAATGAACAAATAACAGATCACAATAAATTTAAAATTAAAACCAAAAAAACATGTATACAAATACCTACTAGACATACAATATTCAAGAAACTGTTTAAAAATGTCAGTCCACAACAAATTCCACCGTCCGCCCCAATTTTACATATCATCAAATACAAACAAAATTTAAGGCAACTTCTACAACTTCTTAATAACTTCTTGATAACATAATATATTCAAAAATAACTTCTTAATAACATGATATATTAAAACACTAAAATTTATAAATTGTTTTTTCAGCTATTTAATTTTTATGCATAACACAACATGTTTCGGAAACGTCCGATTCGTTCTTCGTGAGACGAGAGTAAGGTGTGCAGAAGTGGATGTCTGATGTATGGGTTGTGAATCCAATAGAAGTGGAGGGGGTGTCTAGGTGGTGGGAGAGCGGGAACATTGTGGAAAGAGATGATGTGAAGGGTTTTGTTTAATTATTGATGATGTTATTTGTTGGGTTTAGGTTTTTTATGATTTTCAAGTGTTTCTAAATTATTTTGTTTTTTGACAGAACACTCGATTTTCTTGACTAAAGTATAACAAATAATAACACAATTTCATTCCATATATCTAGAAAAAGGAAACGAAAGTTTCCGAAACATGTATTATACATAAAAATTAAATAGTGAAAAAACAATGTTTTGGTATTTCATTAAAAATTACAAGAAAATCGTTACCATTACCAATTTATTTATTTATTTAAAGGTCTTTCACTAAAAAAACATTTTGGAATTTTGTTGAATTTAATGTAGCATAGACCTTTTATCGCGTGAGCATTTTTCTCTCTGGACCAAATGCCCCTGCACCTTTTGTCGTGTCATGATGGCTGACCGCGCAACCGCTATCTGGGTCTCAGACTTATGCCGTGGTCTCCCAACAGGGAATTTGTAGCCTCGCTGCATCTTTTTAACGTTGTCCACCCATCTCATTGTCTAATGTCCCAGAGGACAAAAGTCCTGAAGTCATATCTGACATATATATTCTACCTAATTCAGCCTACTCAACTATAATATTGCTAAGATAAGTATTTGGATGTAGTAAGGCCTCGGCAAGCTCATCGTTTGTTTTTGTTGTATTCTCAGAAAAATATTGTTTTCGAACACTCGCTTAGCTATAGCTTCTTATTCAGATCTGGGTTTCAAACTCATATATTAGCTTAATGGTCCCATTATAAATTCGTAATTAGGTTATCCTTGACACTTATACCCGAACAAAATATTTTGACCAAAAAAGGCCATATTCCAATTTTTTAATCTAGTTGTATGTTCGTTATCATTATGTTAGTTTCCAGATACTTTAAAGTATATATTATAAAGTTTAGCATATAAGCATTCAAAATAAAAGTATCCAGATGGATTGCTCATTCTCGACAACATCACGAATTATGAATTCGTATTTTTTATATTTATTGCAAAAATGTTTTTGGTATTACATTTTAATAAAATGTATTATTAAATACCTTTATTTTTAGTTATTAAAACCAACTGGTTTCAAAAAATTTAATTTATTTTAAAATATTTTATTTAATAAAAAACTAACCCCTAACCTAAAATCATTTTCTTTTGTTTGTATAAAAAAACCTAGAAATTGACTATAAATATATAGAAAAAATAGTATTGTGAAATATAAAAGATCATAAATTATTATAAATATTTTTAGGATACAATAACTTGTAACGTTTCGCGTCTCTAACGGTGTATTGTAGGTGAAGCTTTTTTTTTTTTGGAAGTTTGAATCGAAAGTTTAAAGGAGAAGGCTTTAAGAATAAGTTTTAAGAGCTTGATTTTTTTTAAAATTTATTTTACTTTATGTTTATTTGTTAAAAGTCTAATATTTTATTTGAGATCTACTTTTGCAAGCTCAAAGCTATGCTTAAAATTTATTTACGTGATTGAATTATGTTTACGTATAGTCTAACGTATAATTTGGCCAGTAATCGTCTAGTGATAGTAATTTAGGACTCCTCGATGTGACGCGGTCACTCAGGCACTTTTAGGAGCGTAGCAGAAGAAATGCCATTGTATTCATGCGAGTTGAAACTAACCTAACATAATTAACGCACAACTTGAGCCGGACTCAAAAATGACGATCGATTGAACAGACTAACAAAATCGCCTATCGTGGAGGACGCATCCGTCATTTCCTCGCAACCGGTAGCGGCGTCGCGTACATAGATATGTTTACGTAGATTTTTCGCCTAGAACGATGCCGCCTGGTTACCGATGTTTCATATTAGAACCTGTGGGCGGATCCCACGGCTGAGTTCAAGGTCACGATTACAATGGAATATTTAGATTGACAAATACCACGTGCGAACTACAGCCTAGGGCGCTCTGAGTATAACTTGGTATCCACATAATACGGCCGACGGTACATAATAGGAACTTAGCGCTAGTATTGCGCAACAACACGCAATATCTATTTCTAACTTATTTTTTTGAATGCAATAGTATTCTGGATCTGTCGGACATCCAGATTAGATAAATCCCGGACAATTAATACACGGTTATACTTATAAAAACACACACATAATATTCGAAATGCAATTAATGGCTGAGTTCTCCAAAACACATACATACAAGGCTTACCACTAGCGCGTTCGGAGGTCTTCGGCCCGATATATCTGTTCATGGTATATATTAGAAGGAGTAAACATATATTCATAACAACTAGGCGCAACAGAGGCTCGGGGAGGTTCTGTCTGATATTTAATTTACCACAGCCCGTGATTCTAAGATCGAAATTTGCTATTCTTTCATAAGTCATATTTTATAAGAGACAAGTTGATTCTGATTTTACTTTACGTAGATTTAAGGTTCCCCCCCCCTCCCCCCAGGGGGGAGGATACAGCCCCATCGGCAACGCTGTACCCGGTAGCTAACTCCTGCGTAATCATAGCTTCCCACGCTAAGCTGCAGACCAAGATCGAGCCGAGACTCTGTTGCCTTTGCTGGAATCCTCCGAAGCCCTCGCTTCCCGGCGACAAACATATCAGGAAGAAATCCCGCGTCTGATATTAAGGTTTGTATATTGTCCCGAGGGGCAGTCAAATTAGACTGGAGTGTTAAGATTGTTCCCACGATGCGATCACATGGATCAGATTTTTATCAGGTACAGCAGGTTATGGCTAATGACAACTGGGTGAATTGAAAGACTCATCCTTTGAGTGCGTCAGACAGGGCCAGGAAGCATTGCCGGAGTATTATAATGTGCGGCTGGTTGAGGGCTAATGGACTAAGTGGGTGGCTGGAAAAGACTTATCCTTTGAGTTCGTCAGCCAAGCCCAGTTAGCATTGCCAAAGAAGATGTGGCAGATATCCAATTGATAGTTTGAGAGATATTAAAATGATGGTATTACAGCATGATTATTACAGTTGATTGTGAGATTCCTGATATGTTGCTTGCTGGCCGGGAAGGGTGAACCTCGAGAGGTTTCTGTATACAGCAAGTTAGAAAAAGTGGTGAATGATGAGTATGATGGTGTTAGTAATGCCATCGCGCTCCTGAATGCGGTCTCGATCATAAACGTTGATTGTTAAATTGTTGACTGCTTCCCGCAGTTTCTCGTTCATGATGAACGCCCTATCTCGTTCATTAAAGCGGTCCTGAGCATAAGTATTGATTGTCGAACTGCTACCTACATCTTGTAATTTCTCGTTCATGAGGAACGTCGTATCTCGTCCTTGAGTACGGAGTTAATACATTCACATACATTCGTAACCAGAGCCCGAGCTCGTCGCACCAAGGGGCCTGAAAAGACGTGAGAGGTACTTCCCCTTAGATCTTTGAGGGTCGCCGCTCCAGAACATTCAGACTATCCTGTAATTCTTGGCTTTAAAACCCTGTATTAACCGGGTAGATACAGTTAAGATAGTCTTACCTAGTCCCAAATCTAAGATGTCTCCCACTCTAATCAGCCTCCATAGCCGAGAACGCGCGCTCCGACATTCGACCCTGTCTTATGTATAGTTGCCTATGCCACGCGAGTAAATCTCCATTTATCTTTATCAAAATCGAAATTCGTCCTCCCCAGATCACGGGGCGTGAAAGACGTATCGGCTTCTCGCCCCCGACCAAGAGGAGACGAACTCCCCCGTTCGGTTCTCGTTCAATATCCCATTTATAATCCCCGCGTGCCTAACCTCGAAAGTCTAGCACCGGTAATAAGATCTCATTATGCTACGTTGGAAGTTAATATTGCACAGCCGGACGAAATGCCTATTTCCGCGACCCTATTCAATTTGTAAAACGCAATAATATGTATTTATATATGTTAGTAAAACGTTGAAATGCAGAACGCACGTATAATGACCTCGCTTCTATCCTAAAGATAATTAAGATATAATCCCGACGTTTCGTCCCGACATCAGTACCAATTTGTTACCGCGTCCGTTAGCGTCGAACTCTGAACCCACGTAATGAAATGAATAGTGATGAAACAAATTATGTAGCACGAACATTCCATTTAATACACATAAGAAAACATCAAGAATAAATAATATTAAAGGTTCTTATCTTATTTCTGTAGTTGGTGTGCTTCTGAGATGGCATCCTGATCCGAAATCATATTACGGGTTCTCTCCAAAATTAAGAAATTACCAGCGCCTGTGCAGCCCTTCACTTTCCTTCTATCGAGAATGCTGCTCGTTATTATAAAAACCCCGCCAGCTCCAAATCCCTATCTCAAATACTCCCAAAATAATACATTTAGATAGTGAAAATAATTAACCGTAATAGATAATATAAATGTGATCCTTAGCTGGAGACCGGATTGCACACCACTTATGCAATACAATAATTATCATATTGCTACTAGGTAAATCATACAGAAATCCGTGTATTCAATCGCCAGTACAGAAAACATAAAATTCCTTTGCATAAAGATACATCCGCTTGGAAGAAACTCTCGTTTATATCACACGGACAATCGTTATATCAATTACACACAATTACCCCGATCTCAAATATTCCCAAAATAATACATTTCGATATTAAAAATAATTAACCGTGATAGATAATATAAATGTGATCCTTAGCTGAAGACCGGATTGCACGCTACTTATGCAATACAATAATTATCATATTGCTACTAGGCAAATAATACAGAAATCCGTGTATTCAATCGCCAGTATCAATAATACAAAAATTCCTTTGCATAAAGATACATCCGTTTGGAAGAAACTCTCGTACAAATTGAATCAAGATCAGACAAGCAATCGCGAAGTCCCACAAAATAAACACACTTCGATAGTAAAAATAATCCATTTTAAAGCGTTTATATCTTTGGTAATACATGAATATCAATTTAAATGATTGTCCGTTTGGGCCGCGACGTATTTGAAAATTACATAAGTATTATGAAATAAATCACCGGCTGGATTTATCACCAGCCGCAAAATTACGATTTATTATATATTAAATCTGATGCGCGTATAGTAATAATTATCCCTAGGTCCAAAATACGTAACGAAACAAATCACAGCATGTATCAAAATTTGTTACGATCCAAAAGAGCTCCAAATTGAATACACATAAAAGGCAATAGAAATAAATAATATTGGAAATTCTTAGCTGTATCTATGAGTGTTACCGCCTCTCTGCCTCACTGATGGTATTTCGGACCTCTCTCCACAAGGGCCTCCGGCCGACGTTGATACTGAAGACTCCAGGGCCGTTCCTTGAATTTGTATGGCTTATATCATCCAAACCTCTCGCCATCTTTGATTCCAACCTCCGTGTAAGGTCTACCATCTCAGGACGCCTTTCATTGGCCAGATCCGCTGCCGTCAACCGTTTTGGTTGGTCCGTTTCGTCAAAATAAAATAAAGCCTCTGTTACACGCGCGCGCGCAGAAATAATAAAGGCCCGACTGCATCTACTTACCCGGAAAATATGTAATTATAGAGTATTTATGAATTGTGGAGATTCTCCTTATCATGAGCTTTTAGCAGATAAATATTTTCGTATAATTTTTCAGCAATGTCTATTTGAATAGGTCAATATCGTTACAAACTGTATAAATTTAGTGATAAAAGGTTATTATGTTTTTCGAAACCAATTGGCTGATTAAAAATAATTTAATTATAAATGTTTGATTACAAAATCACGTTTTAATTAACTACTCGTTTACTTTACTTGAAAAACGAAAGACTATATAGATTTTTCTAATATTATTTAAGTCATGGGAAAATATCATTAAACATCGTAAATTATTGTAAATATTTTTGCAATATGACAGGTGAATACATTTACTTAGTGATGGAGGAAATTATATTTTTCAAAACCAACGAGCTTAAATAATTTCAAGTGATTAATAACAATTTTAATCACATATGTTTGACTATAAAATAAATGTGTTAAAAATATTCTTCTCCTTTGTAAAGCTTTCTAAAACTGTACATTAACGTTGATTTAAATACAAATTGTTGAATTAAATTGTTAGTTTGATTATGCCGTTATAAGTCTAAATGCCTCTCCAGTAAATCATTAGTGAACGTCAAGTCAAATAGAATCAGAAAAAGTATTTAATTTCGGTACATTTGACTATGGATTAAACTCGGAAACAGCAAAAGTATTAACTACATGTAATTTTAGATGACTTGTTTAGAAATATTAACAATAGCCGTCTTCACCGTGGCCAAAGCATTAACTCAGTAGAAGCTGACGTTTTCGGACATAACGTCGCCACATGCCCATTAACGAAATATCACCTAGCGCCTACATGCTGGATGTTTTTATATATTTGAAACCGTTTTAAAAATTGCAAGTCATCTCGGGGAAATATTACGCGAGATTGAAAATGTTCCCGAGATGTCGTGACTCGTGAAAAAAGATTAAATATTAAACTTACATTTTTCTCTGATCTTCGCCTCTTTCCACTGTCCCGTCATTTTAAATTCCAGTCAATCGCGATCCTAAAATAATATGTAACCAGTTAAATTGATTCGGTGACGTCAATTTGTCGTGTTCGGAATATCTTATTTCTTGGCTGCCGAATCGAGGCTACCCTCCAGAGAAAAAGGATGGCGCAAAATTCTGCTTGCGTGAGGGGAAATATTATAACAGTCAGTAGGTACATATTTGGTACCTAGCAATTTACCAACATATTCGATAAAACATCGTAAATTTTCCGAGTTTCTAACTTTCCTTCGATTAATATAATACTATTTGATCCTAGCACGACATCTAGCGGATTTCATCCACATTACTGTGATTATTTATGTTTGTAGTAGGGCGCCATCTAACGCTTTTTGAGTTTCGTATGTGATGTCAGAATCAATAAAGGCTTGAATAGCAAAGCATCTTTCATTTTTAATTTAGTGATTTTAGTTCTCATGTCTTGCACAGGCAATTAGCATCAGAGTAATAATTTTCGTGCATCCTGATTAAGGAGAAATACACTATGTCAGTTATATCAGACAATTGTTACAGATCAAGCGATCATTCTGTCCTTGTGAATCAGACCAGATATGACCAATTAAACAACGTCTAATACACTTTGTCCTCTGAAACGAGTGGTACGTATAGAAACAAATCCGCCACCATGCAGCCTACCAAAAAAGAGGGTGATGAAGTTGAAAATAATTATATGACATGTAGTTTTGGTTTTGCAATTGACAACAGCTCTTTTTAACATATTTGTATATTTAAAGACCACTTTGACACAAAAATATGAATTTTGAGAACTCCGCTCTGGGTATAAAATCAGTTACGCATACTAATAGTGGATTCGGCGTTAACGTTGTAGAGATTATTTATAATGATAATTAAATTGGTTGAAAAATATGAACGGTGTTGCCCCTCAAACATGATTAACTTTCTATAATTAAAGTTTTCTTCTTCCTTGCATTATTCCAACTCATTGCCCAGGTGGACTTAAGGGGTCAGCTCTTTTCGTTCTCAGAATGTACCTTCTTCGGTTCTGGTTGTCGCCTTCATCTAGGCCGATTCTGTGAAAGATTTTGGAGTATTGAGTCATTCAGAAGTAGGTACTTTGGTCTTCTCCTGGATGACTATTAATGAAACTCCATAGACAATGCCTGCTTTACCATGTGGTCTGGTGGTTTTCGTCTTATGTATCAGTACCATCTCAGCTGTCATTCTTCCAGCTTACGGTTTATGTCCATGACACCCAGGCTACCACGATTAAGTGAAATTTTAATCCTATCTTTTTGCATTACTTCTATCGTTTATTTAGACATTTGATATTAATTTAATTAATATTTTATTTTCATCTATTCATGAGCAAATGTTTTTTTTAATTCATCTATTTTTTTTTCTCTCCACATTTATTGCATTATTGACATATAATGGCCTCAGTCAGATAATACTCGGCTCGTACTGCTTCTCCACAATTCTCGGTTCTGAGTCTCTCTCACAGCTGAGTTCATGGTCTCGCCAGCTGGACGTGACACATCATTTTTGTTGCACCCTTATAAGTGTTCTTTGGCCCAAAGTTTCGTCCATAATTAATTCATTTTCTATCATATACAACTATTTCTAAATCATTTGTCATCCATGGATTGCAATTTCTTTTAAATTTTGTAAATTTCTGGGAGTCTTTTTCATTTAAATTTAAATAGAAAATATTTCTTACATTTTCGGTGAAATTTCAACATTTAAAGGAATAAGCGACATCAAAGTTTGCATTTTTTTCAAAATTTATTTTCCATCTTCTGTAAAACGTTAGAGTATCACTAATGTAGCTTATGTCGAATATTAAAAAATATTCTGCTTCGATACAAGTCATAAAATCGTTCAGAAATTTAAAATATTTTTTTTTGCGCCACGCAACAGATAAAAATATTAAATATTTTTTTTTACCGCATAAAAAAGAAAAGAAGAATGAGGACAGTTTTATAGTTTTGTCAATGATCAATATTAGAATCGAATTAAAAAAAAATTAAACAATCGCCATTTTCAAACAAGATGACAGATTAGGTAAGTTAACGATCTTGCAAATCAACTTTTCAGAAACTACATAGATAACTCAGAAACTACAGAATAACACGTGCCAGTGAATAACAATGAACAAAAGATAGTGAGTGGCGCTGACTTTAGACATGTTATATATAGAGAGAGATAGATAAAGTAGAAAACTAATATTCAGAATGCTTATCACAGTGGTGGGGAAACAAGACATTGCCATTCGAGTATCAAGTATTTATTAATTATGATAAATTATAGATTTCTCACAGATTCAAAGCTATTAATATGGAAAAGGTATAAATCTCTATTGGGTTTGCACACGGCTTGAGATCTGTATTGATCACTTTTTTTTTAAAGTTGTATATACATATATGTTATTTATGTAACTTGTTTTACATATTTGATGCAACTACGCTATCGCCATCTATGGTTAAAAATTTATAATTTCCAAGAAATTATATATTTTATACATATCGCCGTTGGTAAATGAGACGCCTATATGTTTTTTTTTGACTAGATTACAAATTGAATAGAAGAGATGGACAAAACCATTATTTTAACCATGACGACCACAAAGTAAGGAATCGTGGCGCTTTGTACTGAGTGGGGTCATAGAGTTGCATGAGACCATTTAAGAAGAAGAGGAACTTCATATTTTTTTAAATATCTGCACCAATATGCCTTTTATAATATTACAAAAAATGTTATTTATTTTACTGTCATTATTCGGAACGTTGGTATCACGATAGGATATAAAATAGTTATTATAAAATAGTAATAATTCAAAAGCATATCATATATACGTAAAAAGGGAATATTACTAAAAAAACTCCACTTTAAAATAAATAAAGTATAGGGTAAGTATAGGGTAAACATTACCAGTTGCAAAAATCTATGAGTACTTACTTGTTAATGAGTTTAAAATAACAACAGATATCTCTATCAGAGACCTGTGCAATATATGAAATGTTCTTGATTTGACCAATTTATATATAGAACTTTAAAAAAATTGTAATATAGGTATGTGGATGTTCTTACAGTGGAATTGGTGAACGTTGAATTGTGTAGAATGATCACTTAAGCCAGCTCGTATAGCCCTGAGCATTATATATATATAATAGCTTCCTCTATATGAGGCTTCTATAATTTATCCTTAATTAGTTATTCTTAAGTTTGATAAAATCTTTAATCTTAGTTAGACTGTTCATTTATGGATCTTTTCATTTACAGAACATTCCATAATATTATTTATTGCCAATATTACAAATTTACTTAATTAAAAATATTATCAATATAAATCTGTGACTGAACTCGTTTAGCCTGTTGAAATATGAACCACTTCGAGGAAGAGAAAAAGGGCGGAAAATTGAATTAAAAGGCTCGGGATTTTTTCAATATGGTGGCACGATAAGAATTTTCAATTCAACGACTTGAAGGATTGTTTTTTCATCGAACTGTGTTCTAATACAGGGGCGATACAAGATAGGAAAATTATAAATTATGTGTATACTTAGGTACGTATTTTCTTTTTATTCAATATCCGCTCGACTCAGGAATCAAAGGAAATTTATTTCCAGATACTTCAAGCACGATTATAAGTCTCATTCAAAATGAAAATATACAATCTATATTCAGGTTTAACACTCAACAAAGTTTAGTCAATAATTAAAAATTAAATTTTATAAGATACAATATTAATATGTATTGTAATACAGATGCCACTTTTAACGGTTTTTCAAGAAAATTGTTAAAAATAAAATCACTTCAGAAAAATGACACCAAATTTTTCATAAATAAGGTTAGACGGTATAAAAATGCTGTGCTTTAAGAAATACCGATATATTTTTAATAGTATTTCTTTTCCTCATGCTATTTCCGGTTACCGGATATTTGGTGTAATTATTTTATTGCTAACTGACCGGAAAAGCTGCACCCAACCAATGTCGGAAATTCGTTAACCGGTAGGTTCGGTGTCTTCCAAGACTATGCTGCCCAGAAATGTATCCTTAAATTACGAAATGCAGGATCTGATTCTTTTGAAGGTGTCTCATAAAATGTCCGAGGTATTGAAGTTTTCAGATATCAAGTGTTTTGGCAAATTCCTTGTCTATATTCGCCTGATTCAGAGCATCATCGAACATTTTAATTTCTTGCTTGCACGCTTTCCAAACGCGTCTTAGAAATACTTCGTTGAGCATCCTCACATGCATTTCGTAAAACAGTACTGAAAACATGTAATATCGGACTATTATCATTCAACACATTGGGTAAAATTAAAACTATCTTTCTTGTGAATAGAAATCAGGCTCGCACATCATGGCATTTCATCTTAATGGAAAGACCCCATCATTGAACACCAATATTTCATTATTTCATTATTTACCTACATGTATTGCTTGAATTGCCTATACCAGGAACAACTATCGACAAACAATGGAGCGTGTGTAAGTCACCTCACAATTGGGTGTCAATTTACAGACTGGGAAGATAAACTGAGACAGGACCTGCTTGCGTAGATGCAAACCGAGTCGCTGAATCAGGTACCTATATACACCTACATATAATATTTTTGATTAAAATAAAAACATGTTAATGTCTTTTAATATTTAATAAATACATTTTCCTATCTCAATCCTCTGGAACATCGTCTAAAAATCACCATTATTTTAGCATAACTGTTAAATCATATATCGTGAGAAAATTTGTTACTTTTTTTATTTTTCATACGTATGGTAAATAACTATTTTATTGAATTTAAACACTGTTAATTTTGTTAATTACCCAAAAATAAGAAAAATATTCAACTTTCATAAAGTTTATATTTTTAAAAATAACTTTAAATGTTCTGAGAACACAATCACTGGATTTAATCCACAGAGGGATAATTATAAAAGTCTCGTGGAGACAAGGAGAATATTATACATAATTGTAAATTAAAAATAATATTAAAGTTAGGCTATTATTATGGTAGTTGGACATATTCATGTGTGAAATAATATACGTATGAAACATACGTGTGAAACAATATGATATTTTATACGAACCGTATATTTCACTGAGAAACAAATCTCGACATTTCGCTGGAGTCTTATCCAGCGTCACCAGGAGAGTGTCCTATCAAAGCTGAGGTGTATGCCAATTTCTTCCGAGGTCGTAAATTATATGCACTTTGTTGTGTAGTTTTCACTTATTCTACGACGGATATCGCCAGTATGCAATATGTACTACTTTCATCTTAGGGATTTTTTGCGACGTCTTTTAAAGGTAGTCGTGGGTCGCCAAAAACTTGATGGAATGTAACTGTCATCTCTATTGAAATAAGGATGTTTGTATATTTCAATGAACTCTCTCACTAATCTAGATATATGGTACGTCCTGATGACGCTGGAAGACTTCAGCGAAACGTCGAGATTTTCTTCTCAATGAAATATACGGTTTGTATAAAATATCCGTTTTATTTAACGCATAAAAATAATATTGCTTAACACCAGAAGCGCCGCCGTCCTATTTTTGTCCCATCCGCAAGTTTGATCGTCTATAACTTTTTTGTTTTTTTATTTAGGTCGGTGAAACTTTTTGACTTTTAGTAATTTTATGTATTTATATAATTCAAAATGTTTTCAATTTTATAACAAGATAGTTTATTAAAAGAAATAAGATATACATAGAAGTGCCGGTTGTCCCTTTTTTGTCCCGTCATTGTTTCAACGTAGACAAAGATGAAAATTATGTAATAAATGCGTTTCCTTACCTTGAAAAAATGGTAATAGACCAAATAATGAACGTTTAGGTGATTGGGTTGTTAAGAAACTGATGGAGCCGTACATCAATAAGGGCAGAAATGTTACTTGTGACAACTTTTTCACTTTACTTTTTGCTAGCGGAATATTTGAAGTCTAAAAATACTAGTATCGTAGGCACAATCAATAGAGTTCGCAGAGAAATACCCGTATCCGTGAAGCCCGCCAAAGAAGAATTATACAGTACGTTTGATACATCATTGACTGTTAATTAGGCTAAATCTAATAAAAATGTTCTAATGCTCAGCACTCTCAAACCTGAGACGATATTATTCTACAACAGCTCGAAATATGGAGTAGATATCGTAGATTAAATGACTCGTAAATATACGTATGAATGAATCGTAAATATCGTTGTATACAATAATCAACAACAGCAAAATTAAACGCAGAGACTTTTTATTGCAATTGGAAGAAGAATTGGGAGAAAATTATATGTCTAGTAGAAAAACAACCATTCCGAGAGATTCCATACTAGAGAGAAAAGATAAACGAACAGGGTGTCAGGTCAAGTCAAAATGCTCAAATAATAAGTCTTGTGAGAAGTGCCACCTGTGCAAAACAACTGTCTGCAATAAATGCACAGGTATAGAATATTATTTATGCGTTGATTGCTCTACACGTAATGATAACTAGTTTATAAATATTTGAAAATTTATTACAGTTACAATTACTATGCGAGTAGCGATGATTTTGATACTTAACCAAAAAACATAAATATAATAACAATAATTTTTTTATTCATTTTTTTGATCTTGTGTCACACCTCGACTGCCTAGCTAGTAAAGTACAATATTAGATTTTTAATTCATAATTTATTACGTATTTTTTTCAAACAATAAGGATTTGATTTAAGTTTATTAATAAACGTTTTAAATACATTTTTTAATTTATATTTATGATATCAGAAATTTATGTAACACATTTTTTATAAACTTATAACGCCCCGCTTGGTGAAACCTGTTCTGGGGCAGTTATAATTAACAAATCACTGTAATAACAATATTATTTAAGAACAATATAAAAGAAAAATCTATACATATGTAATAATACTATATATATATATATATTATAAAATATTTATATAAAATAAACATAGTTATAATCATAACTTTCATGCTTTATACCAATATCATTATAATAAATAGAATGGGATAAATATGTCCCCTTCGGCGCTTCTAGTGTTAATATTTCACTTTAAAAATAATGAGGTTATCATCGACTGCGAAATATATATAGATGTACTATTTCATGAGAATTTTCCCATATAAATAGCTTGAACTCTGTAAGACGTCTATAATGTAGGTATCTTAATGAATATATTTTTGTCATCCAACTTTCTACTTCAGATAAAGTTATAATAATATATTAAGAGCCTTCACACAAAATGTACAAAAAACCTTCAGAACGCCTGAAAAAGTATTACACCCGTTAACAGGAAGCTAAGAAAGAAATTTAAAAAGCACTTATGTAAATAAGTCGAGTACTTTGGGATTTTAAGTGAAAAAGTTTTGCCATTTTCCACTTTCTGAGGTGTTTTAATAAAAAAACAACCATAATTTCTTGTCATCAATAGTCATTTCAGGTTTCAATTTATAATACTTTATTTCGCAACAGTCATAATCGTAAAAAGCGTAAAAAGTTTTTATGAACCATCATTGACACTGAGTGATACGTTACTGCGTTTTGAAGGAAGATGCGTATATATTATTTTATAAGAAAAAAGTATTCAAAGCCTCTTAAATTATGTTTGTACATTTTTATCGATTTTAATCTCCCTCTAGGGCAAAGATTCATAAATTTATCTCATGGGTTCGTTATAATATTACTTATAAGTTATATTAGAAAAAAGGTGCATTAAGTATTGTTTGTGAGGAGAAGGAGGTTTTCTTTCATCTTTCTCAGATCTTAAAATAACACCTTCGCAGTTATCTAGTTCAAATTATGAGCTGACGAATAATTGATCTTTAAATTATAACCTATTCCCATTCTAGTAGGCTACAAATCAATCTTTCACCTATATTGATTAAATATTTCAAAACTATCGTTAATTTAATATATCTAATTAATGAAACCTCTAATATTGTAAAGCGTCCCACGTCTTCTCAAGATTATCGGACTGTTACATGTAATCGCCAGTCCCTCAAGGAACACAACATACACCCTTACGAAGTATGGGTACACGGAACCCTTGTAAAAGGATAAGTTGACGGAGCGTGAAACTATCTCTGATAGTAGCGTAAGGCTTGAATGATTGCGCCTCAAACGTAGTTCACGTGAATACTAATACAAAACAAATAAAATCCTTCGTAAGAAATTCACAAACAAAAATGACCGGCTTTCCGAAAACCAGATTTTACTGAAAAGTTATTTGACAGCGAAAAATCCTGCGAAGGGGTGAGACTCTGAAAGACTGTATAATATACACGAAGGATAGGAGATGCAAACAAAAAAGGACATACGTTTTATTAACTTGACAAATTTTGAATCAAATAGCTTTATTTTCGCAGCATTTTTTCATCCGCAGTTTTTGGGAAATCAAATATTCGAGAGTATTTTTGTCACTCTTCGTAACTGCACATCCATCACTTTTTATAGAAAATAATAAAAATTCATCATCATCATCGTCAGCCCGGGCCTTTGATATTTTATCTAGCAATCCTTTGGTTATTTGACGAATCATATCATTTATTATGTTCTGATCTCTCAAGGAAATACTGATCATCACTCTTTCTAATTTTAGTTTGTGCCTTAGATCCGCAGTATGCGTCCATATTTCAGTATTGTACGTCACCGCCAAGCAAAAGTACTTGTTGAAAACTTTAGTTTTAAGTTGTAGGATATTTCTTTTGAATATTCCCTTTAGCTTCCTTTCCATACTCCTCCATTTACATGATAACCTTCCATTAGTATCGGTTTTACAATTTAATTACTTATTTCGTGTTCATATTCAAACAAATTCATAGAGAGACCTCTTGTCTATACATTATTTAGCAATAAATTTGTAATCAAAATAGATAGTGTTTTTTTATGAAGCAGGTCAATGTTGTTTATCATTATATATATTCAACAGTAACAGTTTCTTAATGAAAATAGAGACGCTTCATAAATATAAGTCTTTGTGATGACAAATGTGATGAAAATCAAAATTTTCATTGTATTTTTTTATAATTTGTTATATTTCATGACGATTGTTACCTTCCAGCTGCAAATTTTTATTGACTTATTACCATACGAGTCTTGTCTTTGTATTGCACTAAAGAAAAGTGAAATGCATTCAAATCAGGTAAATGAATGGACCAATTGATGCAACAAAAATTTTGACATGATGTAATGTTTTCCGTAAAATTGTTAAAATTGTTAGATCACCTTATTGCGGCCTTTATATTTATCTCTTATAGTAAAAATCCTTTACATTTAAAAATTAATTCCCTATTATGAATTATTAAGAGTTGAATCGTTAAAGTTGTTTAATTTATAAAGTAACTCAAAAACATCATAACCTGCTATATAAAATAATAATAAAAAATAATTGACGATCTCTTAAAAAGTATAATAAACTGAAATTATATATTTAATTGTTTTCCATTACAAAATCAAAATTAATGTTGACTACCTATTTCATCAAATAAAATAATTTCCTTTTCTGTCCATCTGTTCGTCTGTCCGTCCGTCTGTCTGTCGTAGCTTCTTGTAACGTCCGTAATTGCGTTTGAATTCAAGGCTAAAAAAACGAAAATAAATGGCCGGAGATGGAGCCTGAACCCCGGACCAGCAAATCCTAAATGGCCGCTTAACGCATGATTCTGCCGCCGCCTTTCCGTGGACCGCCAATAATATACTATATATAATATATTAGAGCTTAGCGAAGACGTGACCCATTTCATGTTCCGTGATTTTTCACGAGTTTACGGCTAGTAAATTAATACATTATGTATGGCATAATACAAAATCAATCAATTTTTACTAAAAATGTATTCCTTTCGAAGGATTTGTTTTGACGTTGTTTTCACTCTGCTAAGCCAGATTTAGAAGTATTTACATTTTTTGACTTTATGAAAAAGGGTTAGAGTGTATTATTTATTATTTCAGAGAAATTATTGTCTTTTGCATTACATTATAAGTTTTTTGTAGATAAAACACAGATAACATTTATAAGGAAAAACTTGCTGAAAAACTGCTTTCGAGGCGAGCTCACTAAATAACGTTCCCTCCACAGTGGAACCGGAACGTTTGTGATCATCATTTCAAATCGTAGAATAAGTACAAAATATTTCATTTCCCACCGTCCATGACTGTCCTGGGTACAGATAGCGCACTAATGATTCTTTACTACGCTGCAAACTTGAAGGAAAATCTCCGATAAATATTATGTCAGGACAAAATATTACGTATAATCCGACAAAAATTGTTTTCACATAACTTCCTTGTATCAGATAGAAAAATATGTACATAGTGGTCTTTTTTTATGTTACTTGTTTTATGTTATTTTATATTACTGGTTGTAAACAAGTGAAAATTACGTCATTTATTAAAATATTTATTTACGGAAACTAACAGTACAAATAGAAACGTACACATAGTAAGGACCATCTAACAAGTTAGTACATAATAATAGAATAAAAAAATTTAAGGTAAAAAGTAATAATAAAAAGACTCAAAGAATAATAGTTAAAAGGAATAAGGATTGATGCACAATAATAAACAAAGAGTATCAAAAAATTAAACGTAAAAAGTAATACCAATCAGAAAAAACATTTTTTTTTTTGAATATTGCTGCTCTTGCTTTTATATCCCATTTACGATATAAAGCGTCCTTATGCACATTAATGTATTACAATCTGGTGGAAATTTGATCGCTAATCTTCTTATGTGGAAAACCTGTGTTCGATATAGTGAGAAATGAACAAATTAGATGTTAATATGATACTGTTTTTAGGTTAGTAAATTGGATGAAGAAAATGTCGCTGAGATGTCTTAGTAATCATGTGGAACATTTAAACGAGGAAAATATGATAATGTGGCAGGTTTTAAATATATCAAAAATAAAGGACGTCTGCAAAAAACCTAATCAGGTATTTTGCAGGCATACATAGGCACACAACAAAATACATAATCAGATAAACCAAATATTAAAGGTTGGTCCTGAAAAAGATTAAAAATCCAAATACCCTGTGTGAGAAGCTGCATGAATATTGTGGAAGTAAAAGTGGTATTTCATAATAGATGAATGTGGCGTTCTATGATGGTTAGTTATTTATTATTTTTTCAATTATTTTTTTCTTTCTAATTACACTAAGGAAACGATTTCCCACTTTAAACACTAAATAAATAAATAAATAGTTAGTCCTCCTATAGAAAAGGTAGAATATAATTTCAAAACACACATATTTTTGACATTTTAAATAAATTAAAAAATATATTTATACTGGTAAATAAAAAAGTTTACTTATACACAAATTTTATAAAGATCATATTTTTTGTAAATTTATAAAAAAAATTAACACATTTTATTCACTCGTTTATATTAACTACATATGATTACTTAAGCCATTCATTTTTCCCTATACATTAATATTAGCTTTTTTACTGCATTATAATATTCTGCACCTTTCCACACCCCTGGAAGAATATTAGAAATGAAAATATTTTTCTCAAAATGGAACAAAGGATAGATGCGGTAATGAAAAATACACAAGGTAATGAAAAATATATAGAACATGCAAACAGTGAAAATAAATTGAAGTAGATATAATGAAAATGAAATAAAAACATTGAGTTAACCTCAAAAATTGTAATGTAAAAAAATATTATTATTTTAATATATACTCTTTTAATAAAGTAAAATTGAAATTCTGAAAGAATCCAACTTTATTTATATTCCGAAATATCTGAGATAATCAACAAGAAAGAAAAATCCTGTCTCTTAAAATATTTACAGTTATCCTGGTTTATCTGTGGCTTCTTAATGTCTAGTATTCAAGATGATAAAAGCAATTCTTTTTGATCTATTGTCGTGTTGAAACCAATATAACTTTATCTTAATGCTTAGCAACGTCTACGAATGATACAATCTTAAATAACAAGATCATAAAATGGCGGAGACTAAATGAGAATCGAATAATTTGATGCTCCACACCAGATAGATCCCCATTGTTTCGATTCTCAACCGGTTTTCTGGAAGAGATAATGTGAAGAAATAATGAAAATAACTGCGTAATGTTTATGGATATTCCTTCTGATGAGATGAGAAATCCCCGGCTATAGAGTTGAGAATTTTCATTTTAATGTTCGAAATACACGTGTTGCCATTGTGAAATTTCAAATTCTCTTTTATCTCTGAAGGTGGGTAGGTATTAGTGGATAGGGTAGTGAAACCGTAAAAGAGACATATTTTTAGTACAACGAACCTTAATTGTTTCAAAATATTTATATTTTTTAACGGTTATAACAGTGTTTTAATAGATACATTGATGTATTAAATTGTTATTTTTGTTAGTGATTTGAGTCTCTTTATATATTCCAGACATAGTATTAATAATAATCTTGATAACACTAACGAAAAAAAATACTTTTTTCAACAAAGATAACTTAACTTCTTCACCTCATAATATGGGACCCGCATATTACACTACAAATAACTCCTAGAAAATTTAGAAAAAATAGAGCTTGCGAAATTTCAGGTGGAGATTGTACCTCAACACTAGATTCATTGTTTCAGTGGAAATTTTATAGATTTGTATAATCAAAAAATATATTTTTTTATTTATATTTTTCTCAATTCTATGAGACGCGTTTCACCTTATAAAAGCATGATCAATCTATTGATAATGCCTTCATCAGGTGAAATGCGTCTCATAAAGAACAAAATAATAAATTAACAGTAGAACTAAAAAACAAGTGTCCTTTATTTCCATATATATCTCAATATTAGACTTAAAGAGCATCTCCGTTGTCGAACTAGTAATAACTTTCCTTCATTCTCGAATCACATCATGGATAATAATCACTCTTTACATTCGTGTACCCTTAAAATTTTCCATCTCGTCGAACGTAAAGGTACATAAAATGAATAATTGAGAATGTTTAGAAGTTATGAAAAAATTCGAATTCTGGTATTTATATGTTTAACAATATAACTTTCACTAACTACTATCCTCTTCTCTAAAACCCACCTTTACACCTGCCCTCTCCAGCATATTTCGTCAGTTCCAAATCAATTAATGATTTGTATTTCCCCTAATCAATGTAAAAAAATCCATATTTCAATGCAGTCTATCAACTACTTCACCGGTCGATTAGAGATTCTGATACTATTGTAACTTGAGTATTAAAGTACAAAATTATAATTAAACTCGAGTAGTTATAACAATGTTTCCACTCAATTTAATGAACATGACAATGAGGTCATTTAAAGGTGGCCTAACATTATGTCAACAAACAAACAAATATTAAAATGAAAAACTAAAAAAACTTTTATCCAATTATAATTAAACTCAAGTAGTTATAACAATGTTTCCACCCAATTTAATGAACATGACAATGAAGTCATTTAAAGGTGGCCTAACATTATGTCAACAAACAAACAAACATCAAAATGAAAAACTAAAAAAACTTTTATCCAATTATAACGTTATCGAAGATCTGTCAAAAAAATAAGGACCGAATGAAAATAAATGTATGTATAATATTGTACAGTGTTTTCAGCGAAATAATTTCGTTCCGAGAGCCGCTGCTTTTCACGACGCCGGCGCGCGGCGCCGCGGCGTTTTCCTTTCACGGAAACTCTCCCTGCTTGGATCATTAAACGCCCGCCAAGTCTAAAATTCAGCATAATAACAGGTGTCATTTTACCGTTAAAAATAACTGTTCCCGATTCCATGTTCTTTAATGTGCGTACCAGAAATTTTTAACGTTCTTTTCATTCGGCAAAATGCAGGTTGATTACTTTGGGCAAACTGGTTATAGACGTTTAAAATTTTGTGTCGCCGGTAAAATAACTTTAGTAAATACGTGTTGAATCACAGACACTATTTTATCATTTTACTTAGGCAGTTAAATTTGATGCTATGAGATCTGTACGAGGAATAGTTCCCAGAAGGAACAGAATCAGAAATACTCATATAAGCGAATGTCTCGGAGTAGAACCATTATTGACGTTTATCAGAAAGGACATAGCTTGCGGATGCCGGCAGATAGACTGCCAAAATGGATATTCCAGGCAAGACCAGAAGTAAGAAGACCAGGGGGCCGTCCTAGGAGGAGCTGGCAGAAACAGTTGGAGGACTGCTGCGAAGCGAGGTTGCAACTAAATTGAACTGACGCGGAGAGCGAAGCCCAAGACAGGAAAAGTTGGAACTTTTCATGCGGTGCAGGGACCCCGACTCAATAGGAAAAGGGGTAGTAGTAGAAATTAAATTTGATGTGTAATATCAAGACAATTTATAATGAACTTATAAGTATTATTCTCGTGTGTTAAGAGAATAACTTTCAATTTTTTATTTTCAAATCAAATGTTATACCTATTTCTAATATGATTCTATTTATTCTTCGGTTCGATTCCCGGTGAGGTCACAATTTTAATCTATGATTAACTCAAGCCTGGGTGTTTTGTGATGTATTTCGCTTTTGTAATTGGGCCTCCTGGCCTGTTGAAGCGTAAAAAAATATATATATATGTTTATTTAAATGTATATATAAATACGCATGCTGAACCTCGTATAAAAATTCCGGTGTTCTTTCAGCATCCTAATAATGTTGTTTTTTTTCTCCCATCACAGGAATGTATCGTATATACAGTATATACTGTGCTGATCCTCACATTGATGCTGACATTCTTGCAGATACCCTATCGTCATTTAAATAGTCACTTATACACAACATTCATTTTCTTATCAATAACCTCGAGTCAATAGAACACATAAAATCAATTATTTATTAACATATTCGTACATGATCACACAATATCTATATACTAAGTATATAAATACATATATGCATGTTCCTAGAGCAGGCCAAAGGCGCTTGTAATTGGTCTAGTGGGCTGAGGAATAAATAAGTAATGTATTGTTTTTTTTTTAGTATTTTGTACCTGGTATTCTGTAAGTGTCTCGTTCAAAATAAAATAAAATCACCTTCTGCTTTCTAATAGCTATCAAATTTCAGTAGATATTTATTCCTAGAATCTTCAGAACGAAAATATACGCCCTTTGAATGTATCAATTTCTAAATATTTATAGTGTAAATAATTAATTTGGAGCATAAAACAAAATAACAACATTGTGTACATGATCAAATATTTCAGTTTTATTTTTGAAAAATGAATTTTGAAACTCATATTTGAAAAATATTTGTGCACATTGTGCTTTTTACTTTGGACGGAAAAACATTTTTTCGCTTCAAGAAATGTATGGTTTTTAAAATGAAATAAATCATTTCAGATTTCATTTCATATCGAGGTGTCAAGTTCGAAATGCACGCTGACAGTTTCTTCTCTGTGACGTCGCGATTTACGTGCTCATATATATTTATTTTGATATTATTAAATATTTTTTATGGAAGAATGGTACTATAAATATTTCTAAGGAAAAATTTTAATATAATATTTTCAAATCTTCTGCTTATTTTTTCAACGCGTTTTAAAATGATAAATTTTAATTGAAACATAAATATAAAATAATCCTAGAATTTTGATTAGTTCAGATTCTCTCCTTTTTGCATTTTTGTCCTAAGATTATTTGTTTTAAGTACTCTTGGACTATTAAAAAATGTATGACTCCACCGACGTTTTATTTTTCAAGAAATAGAGTGAAGTTGTTTATCTCTTTCTAGTTTGCAGCTGGGTAGTGCATCTCCTTGATTGCAAAGGAATCCGGAATTAAGGAAAACATCTAGTGGATCCTCGGTAATTGAAAAGTTTATGTGGCCGCTTGCAATGGCGCACGTGAGCGTTGCATTTTAAATCAAAATCTATTACTAGAACAAAGCTTTCTTAAAAAAAGTATGTAATTAATTGAACGTTCCAAAAATCATGTCCGATTTTTAATATTTGTAAACAAAATTTAAAACAATTTCACTCATATCATTGATGGATTTGACTTTAACATCACAGAGATTATTCATGATGAATAAGAACCCTTTTTTAACTCGTGGCGTCTGATTGCTTGCTTGTCTGAGGAAAAAACTTTGGATCGATTTTTAACCCTTTTCCCGTGATCCAATCGAGCTGAAAGCTCGCAAGCTGACTCGAGGCGACGATCAAGAAGATTTATCAAATTTTCGTCAAAAAAGTTAATAATTATAGTATAATTTTGGATTTTTCAAATTTTTAATGGTTTTTTCATACAACTCAATAAGTTGTATGAAAATACTCCGACGCATCTGGTAGACACGAAACCCGAAGATGAGAAAGGGAGTATTGTAAAAACTTAGTTTTTATGGGTTATTTTTTACCCAATTTAATGATCATAATAAATTCATTTGGTTAAAATCACCGTACTTTTGGTAACACCATGCCGGTTTTATAAATATAAGAAAAAGTAGTCGTAGTTTAAAAATTTGGAAAAAAAAATACGAGAGGTTTAAATAATAACAATTTTCGAAATTTCTAATCAAATAATTGAAAATAACCATAGTTTTTGTAAAAACACAGGAATAATTTCTCCACGTTCATAAGTAAGAAAAACGATAAGATAACTAAGGCTGTATAAATTAATATGACAATAAATAATAAATCTATAATAATGAATCTATTATTAATATCCAAAATAATCTAACCTATCGTCCTAACCCATTATATCGATTTGTTTCCATTCACCGCATCATGTCTTTTTCTCTTCCCCCACACCATTTTTACCCCTCCTAGTCACTCTGATTTTAACACCTCACACTTATATATAATTGCCGATATTTTATAGTTTACCTTCAAAAAGTAACTGCGGTTCCGAAACTGGTTCGTCTTACATTGGTTACAAAAATATTGGTTCAACGTGAATTTGTGTTTAATTTAATTCAGCAGAAATTTGTTTATTTGTTTTTGTATTATGAAGGAATTTTCTCCACAAACTTCTACAACAACTGAAGTTACGTGCATGCTCTTTAAATAATTATTTGCAAAATCTGAATTTATGGACCAGTACACGTCCTGTACAATCCTGATGAAACCAGTTGATGTTAAATTCGCACGTAGATAAATTAAAATTTGATAATTCTTTAAAAATAATAATATGTCCAACAACAAAGTTCACGATATAAATATCAACAAATATTACTGTTTTATAAATTTATTCGATTAGTAATTTAAATTTCTTTTCTTAGGTCCTTCAGAAATCAGATAAGAGAAAATAATAAATCCATGTAATTTTTTTAAATACAATTTATTTGGGAATAATGCATCTCACAAAGCATGCTTTTAAATATATAAAAAAGTTAATAATACATAAATATATAAAATATATAAAAAAATAAATAAAACATAAAAAAAATAAAATATAAAAATAAAAAAATAAAAATTTAAATAAATATAATAGAAATAGCTTTTAATGAAGCAATGTTGAAAGAATGACAATGTTCAAAATTTAGCACGTTGATTACTATATACTGTAATTAGACAAATAGCTTGTTGGTCTTGTGGTTAGGACTCTCGCCTCGTGATCCAAAGGTCACGGGTTCAAATCTTACTCCAGATCACCAAGTTAGTCCTATTTTCATAGCACAAGCGTTTAGCTTACTTTGATAATAGTTAGAATATTGATGTGACACGTATTCCGTGTTCGCATCCATATTTAAAAAAATAAAAATAAAAATATAAAGATGCATCATTGAATGTCGTTACAGAATTATTGTTTTTAGTACCCGTGATATTTTTTCAATTGGCATAAGCTTATTTTCCGGTGAGAAAAAGCGTACCTACCATCAAACGGCTCTTATAATGTAATAAATAAAGTTTATTTACTCTAATGTAATGTTTAATAGATTCAAAAGTTATATGTACTTGGCTATTATTTTCAGAAGCTTTATAATATTACTTGCTTCGTTTTTCTTTTTACCGTATAATTAATGTTTTAGTCATTTTTTTATAATTTATTTTATAATTTTATTAAAAATTGTATTTCATAATGATGTATTCGTGTAATACTTCTGTTTTTGTAAAAATCCAATGTCCGATCAAACTTAAAATTCTAAATGCGATTCCCCCAACAAATCCATGGCAGAGTTATTGAAAATATTGATTTTGATTTTGCTTTTATTTTGTGATCCTCAGCGTGTCCGCCGACGTAGGTACAGTATAAAAATGGAATCAAATAAGATGGATTACTTATATAAAACGGTTTTCACTTGAAAAACTTTAGGACCAAAATATATCGTATACTTTTTATAAATTTGTGACTTCGGCGGTATCATTTTAATTGGTAACAAATTAACATAAACATAGAAATAATAATATAATTGATATATACCTAAATGCCACAAAGTGGAGCAGTTTTCTTGATTTCTAAAACATCGTTGGTTTGTTTTTTTACTATCGCACTGTTGAATGATTGCTTCGTTAAAATTGCTTGCTGTTTAAGATGCGTAATGCCCAATTAAATTGAATTTATTATTTTCTCTTACCTGATTGCAGGAGGATTTTTTATCCTTATTGAAATTATTATAAAAAAATTATTTTAAATAAATTATTTTTCTTACCAAAATTTATATAGCAAAATTAAAAAAATATTCATTAATTAATTATTAATTTTAAAGACTAATGAAATTTGTTTTACTTATGTACCAATTAAATGTCAACCGTTCATTAGGATAAATAAGTAGTCCATAAATTATTGAAGGTCTTCTTGCTAGTCCATAAATGTGTGGAGAAAATTTAATCAAATTACAAAAACAAATAAGCAAAATTTCTCCTTAGCCAAATTAAAAATAAATTCCTTTGATTTAAACCAATATTTTCTTAGTAACACTAACCGATCTCGGAACAACCTTTCCTTTTTCAGGATAAACTACAAACTGAACATCATAAAATATGGGCAATTATACATCAGGAGTTAAAGTGGGGGTGAACGGGTCATCAACGAAGTTTTTATAATTAGTATGTTTAAAAATTAATCAAATCATGATCAATGAAGGATAATTTTTTAGGAAGATTTTATTTTATTTTATTTTATTCAAAAATTAATTAAATCAATGAAGGAAAATTCTTGAGGAAGAAATTATAGAGGCGATAACGATGAATATTTATTGATATTTATCTGCTTAAATCACCAAGGAAAAGTGGCCAAAAATCTACTATACAATTTTTAAAATCCTCGATTCATATTACCTTCTTTCTCGTTCAGAACCATGAAGCTATTATCCGATAAAAATCGGCTATGTAAATACGCGTAAATCAGAGTTTTATATCGCGTACATAAATCATGCATTTTTGCTCTTTCCACGCTCGCCGACACTCCGATCTCGCGCCGGGCTAGTCTCAAGGGAGGCTATTATTCCGCGTAATAATTCGGTGCGAAGATAAAATAGCGCAAGTAAATATATCTACTCTTTAGCATTTCCCAAAGGCTGAGTCGCTAGATATGATACAGGTAACGCCCCCGTGTTAACAATGGAGAATGGATTTGATTTTTGTTACCTTTTGTTCTACCAAAAATTTCGCAGTATTTAAAGCCCATTACGTTATGATTAATACAAGAGTAAGAACTTTGGATACATTTTATACACTTAGGATGGTACTAAATTTTATAACGTGTCAATTGTTTTTAATATCTTTTCAGAGATAACAATGTTTTAAGTAATTTTTCAATTAAATATATTCAATTTAATTACTAAAAGCAACAGGTTTCGTAAAATACAGTTTTCTTCATCAATTGGGTGATTAAAAAAGGTAATCAATATATTTTTAGATGCCACGTGATGTAAATATAACTACATAAATTTCTGAAAAAGTCAATTTTTAAATATGCCCTTAAATGTCATAACACGTGTGAATAATGTGAGTTTTGACACCATTATGGACATTTTATTAGTTTTCTTACGTTAAAAATATTTTTCGGCGTAAATATGGTTGAGTCAATATTACAAAACGGAATAATAGTCGGAGAAAAATAATATTCCACATATCACAAACTTAGAATTACAACAAAAATAAACGTATTTGAAACAATTTTAAAAAAATACTGCTTCATGATTACCCGACCATTTAAGACGATTTACTCTCGTACAATGCGAGCAAAATTCAGCGGTGAATTTTTTGTCTGCTTCTCTTGAATTTTGTTTCATATTTTCGTATGTAAACGTATCAAATTAAGATGTTTCTTATATTATAAATACATAATTTTTTACTAAAACATACACTTACTAAACAAAATATAACTGATGCTCCGAACTTGAGTACACCATAACGCGTATTGTGCAACTCCTAAATTAACTGAGCGATCATGTTGATGTATTTAATGATACCATTGAAAACATCAAGCAGAGAATTGCCTCCATATATGTAGTCATTCCAAGTTATACTTAACTTGCATAGTAAATGGAACAATCCGTTACGCAATAAAAAAATCAAAAAATCATTTAATCAAGTATTGAAATACTAAACCAAGGATGGTTTAGAATTAAAAAAAAATGTTTTTTTCGGATTTATATAACTGCATTATCTTTAATTAAAATTATTTTTTCAACTCTATTTACATAGCGACACTCAAAGTCCCTTTCCCAACTAATTTTAACCTATTAACCTAACCTACCTCTATTGCAGATTGCCGATACTCAATTATAAAGGTATTCTCAACATGCAGTTTGCATATTTAAGTAAAAACTGTATGTATATGTGCATGTATGAATTTGAATGTAATGGTTGTCTATAAAATTTTTACTGGGTGACTCGCCAGAAAATTATTTAAAGAAAAAAATTTAAGGCCAAATAATTTAAATAATGGATACTATTGCTTAAAAATAAATTCAGGGAAATATAAAAACATATTCAGAATTCCGCTACGTAATCGAGACAAAGCGTATTTGAGACCCAATACAATGTTAGTATTTTTAAATCATTTAATTAAAATATGTATGGCTAGATACACATAATTCAAGATCATTCTTATTGGAGGGTGCAAATTTATAATGTTGCTTAAATATATTGTATTTTTATATCGATAAAATATTATCAGATCTTATTTTCACAGAAATCACTATTTTAGTATTGCTAGCGCTTTTCTTAGGTAGAAATATTCAATTCCATTAACAAAATAATTCTCGTCTCTCGTTCATGATATTAATTATTACCATAAAGTTAGGCGCATTGTTACGGTTAAATTTAAGGCTTCTTTGTGCAGGCAGTAATTATTAATCTTAAGCCTACTCATAGGAGCTAAGTAGACAAATTTGAAAAAATGTTTTATGTTTATAGACATGTAAAAGTGTATAAGGGAAGATTAGAATAAAATAAATAGACAAAATAATATTTATACTAATACTGTCCAAAACTTTGTGGCATAGGCATCTTTATTCGGCGATAGCGGAACAAAGAAATAAGTCAAACTGGAGTGTGTAGGACTTACCTCCGAATTTCAGACATCTTCGCTGGCGCTTGTGGGCTAGTTCTATTCAGGAACGTCTCTTTAATTATTATGGCTAATCTAACACTTGTAATTTACATCTTATTCACCACTAAAATACAACAGTATCTCGCGGCGATTTCTTTTTGGTAGAAATTCGAGTCGATCAAAAGACGTTGGGCTCTGCTTTTTGAGGCACGGAGAACAAATTCAACCGGTCAACACTTTGCCGCTCACGAGGCGACTCCGTATTGGTAGGTAGGCCTGCATTTAAGGTATGTTAGGTTGAAAATAAAAATAAGATACATCGGGATGACACGTGTAGGTAGTCAGGAAATTAGATTCCATTGCCTTGCACCAAAACCTAAAATTAATAGTGTATTAGAGATTCTTTCGAAAAAATATATCTAATGATAAAGGATAGTGAGAAAAAAATTCTGCTTATAATATTTGTTTATAGTATTTTATGTGTTATCGTCATTTATCCAGTTAAACTTTGAATCCCTACTTTCAGAGACTAAAAACTTCCTACTAATATCGTTTTCATTGAGAATTTGCAGAATGGACTGAATTTGAATAATGATACTAGGATAAGAGCATGGGAGTAAAAGACTGCCTCCAAAGTCATCTGTATACCTACTGGTGCTCGTGTAAGCATGTCGTGAAGTCTATCTTGAATTTCGATGCGCGGTAGCTGGCAGCAAGGACAATAAAGATAGATTGAGCAGAAAATCAGACTTACAATTTCTCCATAAACTCTTTTAACCTATTTTATTTTTATTTTTTTTTATTTTCATTTATTGGTTTTCTTACAGCCATATAATTAATCAATCTTGAAAAAAACAATAATTGATGTACAGAGTTTTGGGCCAATTACAAGAAAACACATATATACAATCGATAAAAAATAAGAAAAAACATGTCCAATAGTGAGTTAACCTATGTAACAAAGCTTGATTAAAACATACTAATATTAAATTATGCGATGGTAGCGGATTACAAAATATGTGCAGCTGCTGAATCTGATGTTGGATACAAAGCCAGGTATCCAAACAGTACATTGCTGCTATAATATGGCTATTGGATGTGGTTAGGTACTACTGGTACCGAGTGCATTCAGACGTTCTACAGGTTCTCGGAACTATGCCTACCACAAGCATAATGCTCCTACAATACCATTTAAAGCCATTTTAAATACGAGATAAATTCGTTTATCGAATTGTAAAATTACATTTACCAAATAAGTGCTGTAATGTTTTGGGCACAGTGAATTTTTAGTCGGGTCCTAAAGCGAGAATTTTGTGACGTCATATTTTTGAAAATCTTTCAACCCTTACGTTCCACAAGGCGGACTCTCTCAGACCTTAAACGTTTACACAAACGGTTCCAGAGTGATAAAAAGAGCTCCTTTACGCTACTGCCCTCTCTGGTACGAATCGTGTTTCGGTTCATATAACGGGAGTTTCCCTTGGCTTCTTACCCAAACGGAATATCTTCCCCCTCGGAAGGACCCTGAGAGATTTCAGTACATTAACAAAAAGCTTTCAATAGATAACATTAAGAAGCTATATTCAGTCACGACAGATATAAATTACCCAGTCTTCCCTGATATCAGATCTGAAAAAAGTTAAATGTGTCATACATCCATTAGCCGATTTCGTATAGAACGTATGAAAATACAAAGTACGTGAAAAATAGCAGAAAAAATATGAAGATGCCACATATATTTTTATCCAGTCTTAACGTTTTCGCAATATGTTATTACTCACATCAATAAGATGGATATTTACGTGGTTTAAGTATTTTAATATTAAAAGATAATGCTTGATTTTACATATTATCGTGGGATAGTGGCGGTGGGAGACAAATAAAACACCTCAAATTAATTTAGGTTTTATTTACCGCCAAAATAACTGGACATAATTTTAATTGCAGCAGCATTCCTCAATTCACAATAATTTCGCACTAATCACTCATCTGTGGAACACTTAATAATCGTGTTAGGATATTTTTCGTCTGGATTCACACTTATTCACTGTTGAAAGCTCGGTAGGTAGTCTCGTGCGATGTATTTCGCGAGCCACGCTGGCCACACGGTCACCGCTGGTCACTTGTTTTTTTTTATCTCTAATTTTGCTTGCAGCGGTTATGTCACCCTTTGAATAGGGAATAGCGTTTTGCGAAATTTCTAAGTCTTTCCAGTAATTTTTAATTTACTTCAAAACTCCCAGAGTGTTGTAAAATCCTCGATTATATCAAATTTTTCCTATTTCTACAGTCTTATGATAATCTAGTGTAAGTTACCTACAAAGATTAAATAATAAGTCATTGTTGTCGGGAAGTTAACATGTTTTTTTGAAAATCAACAAACATGTTAGAATTTTATTCAACAAAAAAATATTTCCATACTTTCAATAATTTATTACTTTATAAATTACACGTTTTCTCTACGCTCAATAAATTTTGTTAGATGAAAGTATGCTAGTACCTACTTATTAATGAAGTCGATTAACAATGTTCTCATTCAAAATATTATATGTGACAGCTTTCTGCTTATATGTGATGTTATTTATTAGAATATTAATGTTATATTTTTTAGTTGCAACAGATGTAGATGCAATAGATGCAACACGAAATTGCCGAAAGATGAAAAGCTTTCTTTAATATTATTATTAAAGTAATTATGTTCAAAAAATATACAGGTATTATGATTTGATGGATGTGGTATTCTATCATGGGTGGAAATAGTGAACGTTACATTTTGTAAAGTTAAGCCAGGCGTACGATTGGTTGTAAGCCCTGTGAACACCGACATTTCTCATTAATATATATTTTTATTATATATATATACATATATAATATATATATGATATATAATATATATCTATCTAATCTCTATCTCCATACATATATATATATATATCTCTATAACTCTTTCTCTCTCTCTCTCCTCTCTCTCTCTCTCTCCCTCTCTCTATCTCTATCTCTATCTCTCTCTCTCTCTCTCTATATCCTCTCTCTCATCTCTCTATAGAACGAGTAAAATTATTTTAGGATGTGAGTTTGAAGGTGGGAATTTCGAAAGACATTATAATCCCAGTTAATAAATAAAATAAAATAAATTTAGTATCGAAATATGTTAAGTTTGCATAATGCTACTTAACAATATCCGTAAAGGTATTATGTCAGTCGCAATTTGAGCAAGCTCAACAACCAATCACTATTACAAAAAGCATAAAAACTATAAGAGTATTTATCAAAACTTGAGTCGTAGAAGTATTTCAATATTTAGAATTAAGATTGGGAAGACCATAAAAAATAAGAAAAATAAGTTAAATGTTACATAGTTGACCATGACATGAAATGGACAAAAAGAAAATGGAATTAGCTGCTCATCTCGAATAAATGGAGCGAACGTCTGTAAAAAAATACGTTAAAAAAGTATAGTAAATAACGAGGTTAACGTCAACTTCTTTTATTTTTTTTATTTACGCTTCAACAGACCAAGATGCCCAATTACAGAACCAAAACTCATCACAAAACACCCAGGCTTGAGTAAATTACACAGATTAATTGTGACCTCACCAGGAATCGAACCCAGAACACTCGGTGTGAGAAGCCAGTGTCATACCTACTGGGTTACGGGGGCCGCCTTTATAAAACAAATATCTGTTGCTTGATATTATTTAATAGGTACTAAGCAATATTCAGATGATACTTAATAATTCGAAAGCTTGCGCAATGTATCGCAATCTAATCTAAATATGATAATTTCGTTGCCTGTCCGTCTGTCGGTCAGTCTGTCTTTCTGTCTGTCTGTCTGCCCCCGTACTTTGTATAACGTTCGTAATTTAGTTTGAATTCACTTAAAAAATTCAATTAAAAAATTAATTAAACAGCCGGAGATAGGGCTTAAACCCAAGGCCAGCAAACCCAAAGACGGCAACGATAGCGATATTGTTACCGCTGCCTCTCCGCGGACCGCCAAAAAGATACTACAAATATAAACTAGCGATTAGCAAAGACGCATTTTTGACGGGTAACAGCTAAAATTTAATATTTACTATTACCATAAGTATTTGCAGGAGATTTTAGAAATGAAAAAAAATGCACGCTATCAAGGATTTCTCAGCACTTTGGATAAGTAAATTTAAAATTGTTCAAAAAATAAGGATTCAGAATGAACTGCTAGATTACCAAAAATGTATTTTAGTGTTACAATGGCGTGGAGACGAACAGTTTGTTTATTGTGACGTTTTAGTGTTTCCACAGAAACAAGCGACAAGCGGCGACTCAGTGTACGTACAGCTAACGATATACAAGCGACAATAAATTGGGAAATTATCTACCGTTCAATTGGTAAAAAGTGCGTCCATAGACGTACAAATAAAGTGATCTATGGACAATTTATTAGTTTGAAATTATTTTGAATTAAAGAATGGTGCTCCAATTAAATTCGTGTCCAGTGACATTGGTAATTAATATAAAAATAAAAAAATTCACATGTATCATTTGTCTCCCGCCGCTATGATTACGTGACAGTATTTACAATCATATAATAATTTACAATCATATTACAATCATATAATAATCATTTTAATACATTACGATGACATTCATGATAATATTAAATTTTTTATCAGTGTATGCTCTCAATAACTATAATGCATGTTTTTATATTAAAAATTATATATACACACTACGATTCAAATATTCCAAACAGCGAACCGGAAATTTATTCTCATATGATTTTCATCTTTTCAGCGCTGGAAGCCGTCTTTTGTAAAGCCTTTATACACCATTTCATGTTTCTTTTTTAATAAATATACATTTTATGGTAAAATAAATGCTTTCATTTGAAATCAATTCTAAGACTTTGATTGAAAGTTCGTCACACGATTGGAGATATTTTATTGAAGCAAATATATATTTTATATCCAATGGAATCCCATTTTTAGTTGGCCACTTTATACTTGACTTAAAGATCATCGATTTCATAGATATATAATATGTACATTAGGGTGCTTCAAAAATGTATGAATTTTTAAATTATTATTATTTTAATTAGGCACCCCTTCGAATGTATGAATGAACCAAAAAATGACGGCAGTTATCGACAGATATTATAATTGCTCCTCAATACAATATTTTTCTATTCAACGAGGTTTAATCGTGTTATTTCATCAAATAAAATCAAATAAAATCCTAACTGTTCAGAAACACTTAAATATTATAGTCTCATCAAAACGCTCATCAGACCAGTGCTAAAATATGCAGCTGAAAATGCTAGAAGGTTCTAGAATAAACCACACGAATTTTTTAACAACTGAGCAGTTTTCGTAAAATCTTGAAAGATCGAGAAAGACAGACATTTATTTAGTTATAAAAGCAAGGGGCGTCACAATACGCACCAGTCTTTAATTGACTTTTAACCAACGGGATATTAGCAATGGAGCGCGTATTGTGACTAACGCGATAGGAAAGAAGTTTCTACCGGTCGGCGAGAAGTTTTTCTACGTGTGAATATTGAACGGAATTATTTGGAAAGTTTTCGAAGCAAAAAAATACGACAGTTAATGCGAATTAAAAAACAGTCTTATAGTATCTAAGTATGTGGAAGATTATTGAAACATTAAGTAACTTTAAATTAAGAACGCGTTCCGATTTTATTCGTGTTTAGTAACGTTTTGCGTATTAAATAAAGGTTTAAATTATTTCACTGATTACATTTACCTCCCACTGCCATGTCCCTTGACAGTATAATATATTTGCACATTTACCAATAACATATAAATCCGTCAATTTTCTATTTTTGACATTTTAAAGATGTCTTGAATTTCCTCATAGAAACTATACACATAATTCCCGTGTGATTACTAGTTCCCGTTGTGTTAACTAGTATTTATACCTGGTCGTAATAGTAATAAATGAAAAATTCTAAATGTTTTATTTACAAAAATCATAAAAATGTTTGAAAATTAATACAAAATGTTTGCTAATATTTTTTCAGCATTTATACTACCTAAAAAGAACACTTACGTTTTAGTTTCTTCAGAATAATACTAAAAATTTCATTTTTAAATTTTATTTCATTAGAATTGAATTTTTTGTAAAAATGTTACAGAGAGAACATTTTACTACCCTTAATTATACAGCGTATTCTTATATGAGTGCAGAATGGGCCAAAATAAATTATCGCAATTAATATTAAAAATTTCTTAAATTGAGTAATTAAAAGGCGGTTCAATTTTTTGATTATAGAATATGGACAGTGCGATAATAAATGCTAGCATAAATACCCAAAATTGTCAGAGGTTTGGATTATTGTACATAAATATTATTTTGGTATTCCATTATACCACTGAAATGGAAAAATTATTATAAAACATTTATTTACAGCGGTTCTTCACACATTAAAATAAATTTCTAGGTGTGTTCTGTAAACAATTGAAAAATATGTAACATGTGTCGTAATGTTCTTACTTCATGACAGTTGAATGGATATTTTAAAGCTGCGTAGCTCTCGGTAGAAATGAAATTTACGAATTGAAAATAGTTGTGTGGATCTAGATTTCTAGACTAATATATTTTATAACTCGAGAGAGTTTGCTTCTCACAGATTGACTTTTTGCTTCATATATAAAATTTCTCTAAGACTTGTTTACATACTAATTGGTATAATTACTATTTTTTATATTCATTAATTTACTTAAGTCAATATTTAAGACACAAACAAACAGGAAAATTACCAATAAAATAAAATAAAATACGAAGACATCAAACACTAAACCCACTTAATAACACAAAAGATTTATACATAACAAATATAACACTAACTTGATATAAACAACATTTAACTAGCCTTTTCATTTGTTCGTTGAAAAGTCTTACATTGTGTAAGCTAACAGCGTTATATGTATTTATATAGTGATAATATTATAATTAGGTAGATACTTATTATTACTAATACATAAAAATTGTCAGCTAATGGTAACTGTACTGATGATCCGGGTCATTGACATGACCGAAGATACAACAGAATATGACGCCGCCTTATGATAATAATAAAATTAAGCTGGAAGCTCAACGAATGGTTTATAAAATAACTAAATTTGTAGATCAACGAATTATGAAAATTTCCTTTGTCGCGCTAATGATTACTAAAATACATACACGATATAAAATTTAAATATATATGACTTTCAAAAATTTGATAGACGTGTTATTCTTTCATAGGTGGAAATGGTGATTGTGTTTACGTTGTGTAAAGTGATCATTTAAGCCAGCCTTTCCCATAAAATATATAATTTTGTTTGTGTGAGACATCTATAATATATCAGCATTACACGTATTTATTTAGTGATAATATTATAAGTCCATAATATCACATATTATAATAAATAAAAAGTGTCAGCTAATGGTAACTGTACTGACGATTCGGGTCATTGACATGTCTAAAGATACAATAGAATATGACGCGGCATTAACTAGCATTATGATAACAACGAAATTAATTAACAACAAATGGTTCATAAATTTACTTAATTTTTAGATCAACGGATTATAAAAATTTCCTTTGTCTAGGTTAAACCGCTGTCGCCTCCAGCTCGCAAAAAAATAATACATTTTATAATTTATTTTATTCGTCTAAAACCTGCAAAACATTTTACTAATAAAAAAGATATTCTCTGTAATTTAAACTAGTTTCTTGTTATTATTTCTATACGTTTCACTTGCACCCTACCCTTAATTATTTTTTTTTTAACTGAATACAATTTCAAATAGAAACTTCTCCCGCACAATGTAGGCTCCGCTAGTAAGATAATTTTACTTTAGTACGTAGTGTGCCTCTTGGTTCAAAATAAAACAGACATTTTTTTATTCATATGAGTAGGATAAGTACGTATTAAAATATTTTTACTAAACTTTTGGACCACCACCGCCATCATCATCATTAAGACTGTAAGTGCATTCTGCTAGCGCTGTTTTAGTTTTTCTCTTCTCCAATATCCCACTGGGTTACCAGATACAACTTTATTTACTCGTTGCTGGTCTCCCATGTACTTTATATAATTTTTCAAATTATTCATAACATTATTGATTCTCCTTAAATCACCAGCTTGCTATCCTTCCACGTTCCATTCAGAGCTACCAGACAGAGCTAGTTCTTTTCCTTTTCAACTTTCACACAATTATAGAAAATCCTCTCCCTTTCTACGACTATGCTTAGACCATAATACCTTTTGAATTCAATACATATTTTTATTTTGTGTAAAACGAAATGACGAAATTAGGCGCAGAACAAGAGTAGTGAATATCATGGATCGTGTAGCGAAGCTAAAATGGCAATGAGCAGGAAAAGTTCTGAAATGGAGACCATGGGAGAATAAAAGAGGCATCGGAAGACCTCAAAAGAGATGGGCCGATGATACAGCCACTGTGGGGGGAAAGAAATGGCTACAATTAGCAAACAAGGAAGGATGGAAAGAGAAGAAAGAGGCCTATATCCTGCACTGGAGAGACAAAGTCTGATGAAGAAGAAGAAGAAGTATAACAGATTAAGTTTTATGAGGCAGTACTATAAGTTTAACTGGATTCTCGATACCAACAAAGTTCTCCTTCTAGCACAAGGAACGAGAACATCACAATTATGTATATACCGTACGGACACAATAACTACTAATTAACTAAAAGCTGAAATTCAAAAATGTAAAATCACGTTTTGTCGGATTTTTGACGGATTATAGCTAGTTTTTTTTAATATTATTTAAGACTCTACCAAGTAGCTATGGAACGATTTTTTAACAGCACTTTTAATTTATAATTGCTTCGCCGATGGACCACACGGTATCCACAGCAATAAAACTATACAAACTTACGGTAGTCATGTTCACGGCTCTCCATTTCGAAATATCACCCAGAATTGTTGTGTTTTCATTAATTTCATTTTTCAGTATATTCTATTTAAGGTCCCAAAATCTCTTAAGTGCATATTTACTTAGTATTATTGTATAATGTTCATACTTTTTAAATGAACAAAGTGAATATCTAAATATAATTTCGTTGTCTGTTCGTAACCTACTAAAATGACAACTTTAGATAATCAGCGCGCGGCTCGTGTTACGCGGTCACGTAAGGATCGTTATTAATTATTATTTCTCCCCCTGATTTTTCACGGGTGACGGGTAACGTTCATAATTTCGTTCGAATTCACGGCTAAAAACGAAACGAAATTAAACGACCGGGATTGGACTTGAACTCTGGCCCAGCAAACCCGAAGGCGGCAACAGAGATGTTGCTATCACCGAGCCTGCATTGCCCGTCATTATAGTATAATTCATATAAGACTTAGTAAAGACGTGAACCGTTTCATGTTTTACCCAATCACCAGTGTTTAGAATAGTACATTCAACTGCCGGAAAGGTTAAATCTAATATTTGGATAAAAGTCGTTATTTTATTTTTATATATTTTATGTGTGTCAGCTGTAAATAAGTAAATACTTATCTTTAGGAACCGGCATGAAAAAGTACGGTTATTTTTGACGGATTACAGATAGTCCAGAAATATAGTTGCTATCGTTTCTTCTTCGGTGATTTTGTTTGTGATTTGTTAGGTTTGATATTTTGTCGTATGAATCAACACTAAAACATCAAAGATCGAAAAATAAATATATTTCAGTACATGTTCTGAGATTTTATTCCACCGGCCAAAAAATATGTTTGTTTTTTTATTGTTCTCATAATTACATGGGTCAATCCTCTTGTGGATTGCGATAGGTATCCAGATAATTAGTTTTTTATTTAAAAAATGTTTTTATTTATTTATGGTTTTTGTGTTTAATTTGTAGAACTCCATATTTACTTTAAGCGAAATTTAAAATAAATTAAATTTGAATAAATATTATTATTAAATTCTACGGGTTAACTATTTTTAGGTGTTACAGCTGTTTCGGCTTGTAAGGCCATTATCAAACAGTGGATATACCACGTACAAACGACTTATTTATAAAGTTCCCCCTTCCCCTTTAGAGTAATTAGATATTTGTGGTGAAGCCTGTAACGATATTGGCCTATTCAAATAGACATTGCTGAAAAATTATACGAAAATATCTATCTGCTAAAGTTTATAATAAAGAGAAGCTTCACAAACCGTTAAATACTCTATAATTAAATATTTGCCGGATAAGTAGGTGCGGACGAGCTTTATTATTTCTGCACGCGGGCGTGTAAAGCAGGCTTTATGTTATTTTAGTTTGGCGAAGCGAGCCAATCAAAGCGGTTGTCCGCGTAACGAATCTGACCAATGAGGATGGTTCTGAGAGTTAGACTTTGACTTTTACACGCTAGTTGGAATCAAAGATGGCGCGAGATAGGGACTATTTTTAGGCGTTACAAATTAGAAAGCGGCACTTGAGTTTTCAGCTTGAAGGTCGGCGGAGGCTTTGTCGAGGAGAGTCCGAAGTAAGGAAGATAATTTGGCTGGATCGAGGAAAAAGCCAGAGGTTGATAATAATTCAAAGAGAATTGGAACAGTGAACAGATAAGCATTTCCAATGTTATTTATTCCTATTGCCTTTTGTGTGTATCATATTTGGAACCTTATATTACTAAGCGCTCATCAGATTTAATAATTCATAGTTTTGCGTGATAATCCAGCGGGCGTTCTTTCCTAATACTTGTGTAACTTTCAATTATGCAAAAGAATGCTTTGTTATCTATACTGGCGATTGAATACACGGATTTCTATATGATTTGTATTGTTTGGAAATAATTGGGATCGGAGTATTTATGTGGTTTATTTGAACAAGATACATGTTGTGGATTGTTTTGTTACGTATTTTGGGCCTAGGGATAATTATTACTATACGCGCTTCAGATTCAATATACAAGAAATCGTAATATGGCGACTGTGATAATTCCAGCGGGTGAATTATTGCATAACGCTTATGAAATATATAATTCTGTCGCTGTTCATATGAAAAATCATTTAAATTTGATATTCATATATTACCAAAGATATAAAGGCTTTAAAATGGAATACTTTACTGACGAAGGGTGTTTCGTGTTTGTTTGTGGGATTTAAAATTCAGAATAATTATGTATATTCAATGTCGCGAGGTTCGGAATGTACGAGAGATTCTTCAGGGCGGATGTATCCTTATGCAAAAGAATGCTTTGTTATCTATACTGGCGATTGAATACACGGATTTCTATATGATTTGTGTTATCTTGGGGATAATTCGGAGTATTTATGGGGTTTTGATATCACGATTGTCAGTGTGATATAAATTCAAATCGTACGAGATTTCCTCCAAATAATATATTTTAAAAATGCATCTGGATTTTATATTTATTTTATTAAAACGTGAATGTGTGGTTTATTTGAACTCGTTACATGTTTGTATTGCGTCATTGGGCAATCGTTCTAAACACGATTTGTTCCTATCAAGTTCTTATAAAGACGTGTTTCGAATTGTATATATATTCCTTAATTGCGATAGTTATTCATATGACATTGTTTTTATTCATTCAATATTAGATATTTGAAATGTTTTTTTTACAACATATTCCATTATTGTGGGTCGTTTACGGTTAGATCAGATCAACCTTCGGTCTTCCGTAGCCGTGATAGTTTTCATATGACATTGTTTAATTCATTCAATATTAGATATTTGAAATGTTTTCTAGAACATTTTTCACTATTGTGGGCAGTTCGCGGTGTGTTCAGGGGTGGTTAACCTTCGGCCTTCCGTAATCGCGATAGTTATTCATATGACATTGTTTTATTCATTCAATATTAGATATTTGAAATGTTTTCTACAACATTTTCCATTATTATGGGCAGTTCGCGGTGTGTTCAGGGGTGGTTAACCTTCGGCCTTCCGTAATCGCGATAGTCATTCATATGACATTGTTTTATTCATTCAATATTAGATATTTGAAATGCTTTCTACAACATTTTCCATTATTGTGGGCAGATCGCGGTCTGTTCAGGGGTGGTTAACCTCCGGTCTTCCGTGATCACGTTGTTCACTTATGTGACAGATTGTTTTGTTTTGTTCGTTTGATATAAGTAATATCATATATTTTTATGAGTTACCGTAATTATCTATCTATATGATTTTATAATGACCGTGATGCAACGAATACTACTCCCACGAAAACGAATATCAGGCCTGTGGGCAGTTCGCGGTGTGTTCAAGGGTGGTTAACCTTCGGCCTTCCGTAATCGCGATAGTTATTCATATGGCATGGTTTTATTCATTCAATATTAGAGATTTGAAATGTTTTCTACAACATTTTCCATTATTGTGGGCAGTTCGCGGTTTGTTCAGGGGTAGTTAACCTTCGGTCTTCCGTGATCACGTTATTTACTTATATGACAGATTGTTTTGCTTTGTTCGTTTAATATAAGTAATATCATATTTTTATGAGTTACCGTAATTATTTATCTATATGATTTTATTATTGAGAGTGATGCAACGAATACTACCTTCACGAATACGAATATCAGGCTTACTATTCGGTGAATACGAATGCGAATATTTCCACCAAGGTGGCGGAACTTGAACATACTTGTAAATATAATAACCTTGATGCAACGAATACTACCTTTATGATTACGAATATCAGGCCTACTATTCGGTGAATACGAATGCGAATATTTCCACCAAGGTGGGGGAGAACGCAAGCATACTTGTAATTGTATTGTTTATGTCTGCATGTGATATCACTGTACGGCGTAGATGAACTAGTTTGAAGGGGTGTATGTTCTGTATGTGCTCGGCGTAGAGGGAATAGTTTTCTTGTTTCTAGGATCTAATACAGTTTTACAGATGCTGATATTGAAATATATATATATACAAGGAAAACACTATTTTGGGAATCACTAACTGGATGACAGATATTGCAGCACAACACATACACACAAGGAGGACGTTATGTTAAATACCTGACTGGAAAGTTGTTATTGGAAAACACAGGCGTCCAGTCGGCGGGACGCAAGCATATTTGTAATTATATTGGTTATGTCTGCATGTGATATCACTGTACGGCGTAGATGAACTAGTTTGAAGGGGTTTATGTCCTGTATGTGCTCGGCGTAGAGGGAATAGTTTTCTTGTTTCTAGGATCTAATACAGTTTCACAGGTGCTGATATTGAAATATATGTATATATATATATATATATACAAGGAAAACACCTTTTGGGAATCATTAACTGGATGACAGATATTGAAGCACACATACACACAAGGAGGACGTTATGTTAAATACATGACTGGAAGGTTGTTATTGGAAAACACAGGCGCTACTAGAGGATATGGACAGTTTACAGAGAACTTCAACTTCTGTTGGGACCTTTTACTATTACTATTCTTTCGCTTTTTTTCTTAACCGTGGATGAACTAGTTTGAAGGGGTTTATGTCCTGTATGTGCTCGGTGTAGAGGGAATAGTTTTCTTGTTTCTAGGATCTAATACAGTTTTACAGGCGCTGATATTAAAATATATACACAAGGGAAATGAATGGCTACACAGGCGCTGGTAATTGCTCAATTTTGGAGAGTACCCGTTATATTACTTCGGATCAGGATGCCATCTCAGAAGCAGACCAACTACAGAAATAAGATAAGAACCTTTAATATTATTTATTCTTTATTTTCTTATGTGTATCAAATGGAATGTTCTTGCTATATAATTTGTCATTGTCACATGGTCACTATTCATTTCATTACGTGGGTTCAGAGTTCGACGGTAACGGACGCGGAAACAAATTAGTACTGATGTCGGGACGTAACGTCGGGATTATATCTTAATTATCTTTAGGATAGAAGCGAGGTCATCATACGTGCATTCTGCATTCAAACGTTTTACTAACATATATAAATACATATTATTGCGTTTTACAAATTGAATAGGATCGCGGGAAAAAGGCATTTCGTCCGGTTATGCAATATTAACTTCCAACGTAGCATAATGAGATCTTATTACCGGTGCTAGACTCTCGAGGTTAGTCACGTGATTGTTGTATAAATGGAATAATGAAGGGGATTGAAGAAAGAGATACACTCGCGATACAGATAGTTGTATGTAACTGGGATCAAATGACGGGGTGCGTGTTCTCGGTCCAGGGGATGAACGGGACTGCGGGGACACTCTGGGTGGGTCTAAGTAGAATTGCGCAAAGCCTCCACACAGTTAAAATGTGTTCAGTCAAGCAAAGGTGAAGCATTTCGAATCGGACCAGAGCGTCGTGCCTCAAACACAGCCGGAGGGAAGAAGCCCCTACGTTCTTTCACTCCCTTGGCCCGACGAGCTCGAATTCCGGATATGAATGTTCATGAATGTCAGCTAAAAGACTCAGGTAGCCGTACCTCAATCGAAACCTTCGTTCGGGACCTCATCAACGTACGAGACAGGGCGTTCCGCATGGACGAGCAACTATGAGAAGCAAATGAAGGGGATTGAAGAAAGAGATACACTCGCGATACAGATAGTTGTATGTAACTGGGATCAAATGACGGGGTGCGTGTTCTCGATCCAGGGGATGAACGGGACTGCGGGGACACTCTGGGTGGGTCTAAGTAGAATTGCGCAAAGCCTCCACACAGTTAAAATGTGTTCAGTCAAGCAAAGGTGAAGCATTTCGAATCGGACCAGAGCGTCGTGCCTCAAACACAGCCGGAGGGAAGAAGCCCCTTACGTTCTTTCACTCCCCTTGGCCCGACGAGCTCGAATTCCGGATATGAATGTTCATGAATGTCAGCTATAAGACTCAGGTAGCCGTACCTCAATCAAAACCTTCGTTTGAGACCTCATCAACGTACGAGACAGGGCGTTCCGCATGGACGAGCGACTATGAGAAGCAGGAAGCAATTTAATAATCTATACACTGCGCGAGGACATTACTAACACCATCATACTCATCATTCACCACCTTTTCTAACTTGCTGTATACAGAGACCTTCGGGGTTCTCCTTCCCGGCCAGCGAGAAACATATCAGGAATTACACAATCAACTGTAATAATCATGCTGTTTTACCATCATTTAATATCTCTAGTCAATAAGACTACACCGTGGGATCAATCACATCAACTATAATTGGCGATGCTAACATGGCTCTGACTGACGCGCTCAAGGACGAGTCTTTTCCAGTCACCCAGTTAGTTCATTCAGCCCTTTAATCAGCAGTAAACATCATAATAATCCGGCTCATGTAGCCGCAACGTGGGATCCTCATCATTATACACCAGTCAATTTGACTGCCCCGCGGGATAATATACAAACCTTAATATCAGACGCGGGATTTCTTCCTGATATGTTTGTCGCCGGGAAGCGAGGACTTCGGGGGATTCCAGCAGGAGCAATAGAGTCTCGGCTTGATCTTGGTCTGCAGCTTAGTGTGGGAGGTTATGTCTAAACAGGAGTTAACCACCGGATGCGGCGATGCTCTGGGGCCGCATCCCCCTCCCCCCTACAGGGGGGGGGGCATCTAGAATCCACGTTTGAACAGAAGTGGTTAGACACTTCTTAAATTTCACTTACAAAACTGTATCTTCCATTCCCTTAGAATCTCGGGCTGTGATAATGTCAGACAAAGCTTGCCCTGAGCCTCTGTTGCGCCTAGTTGTTGTAATATATGTTTGTCTTCCCCTACTATGTACTATGAACAGATTGAGCAGATCGGACAACGTGGGACGCGCTATTGGTAGGTTTCTTACTTGTGTTTTTGAATATAACGTATGCTATTATATCTTGTAAATCTGTCGTAAATGGGTACCGCGTGTGGTTGCGCTAACACTGTTCTAAGCTGCTATTATGAGGTATTGATAATCAAGGCGGGCGGAATCTTTAGCGTATGCCGTTAACTTGGCAACGATTGTATTGTTTTATATTACAGTATTTTAACCCCGATGGTATTATAGTTATGGCGGTTCAATGTAAGGGAGTTTTGCTACTAGCGTTTATTCCTAGGCTACGCCGCATATAATTGGCTTTTAGGCCAACTCCGGACGTGGACGATATCGGCTATCTCTCATATAGGCGAAACTGTAGAATTCTAGAGCGGTTTCTAGAAGGACGAGTACGGATTAGTTACGTGCGTTTGTTATTTCCATAGTTAGGTAAGAATTCGATCTATTTTAGTCTAGTCGCGTTAGTAAAATTACGAATCTCACCACATATCAAAAGAATTTTGGATAGCTACGGACACAACAGAGGGGGAATTTACCTAGCCACTAGATGGATCACGACTGGCCAATTTTGAAAATATAAATTCTTAACAAAAAAAATAATAATAGCTTTCATGTAAATATACTTCCGAAGTTCTAAGTTCGACTTAAGTTTTTATCTAGAAGCTTAAAGCATAAAGTGTGTGCTTAAAAGTCACAAAAGTCGTAATAAAGCTTAATTCGGTAGCTTAAAGTCTCAAGCTTTGGGCTTTTCGTAAAACTTATATTATTAAACTTTATAGTTAGGTATTTAGCTTAGGCGATACAGGTAGGTGCGTTACAGTATCATCATCATCATCGTCATTACTAGCGGAGGTTCAGCTGTATATAGTCAGGAGACGTTTCAATAGTATCATCATCATCATCTTCATTAGCGGTGTCCCAGTCATATATAGTCAGGAGGCGTTCCGATAGTGTCATCATCATCATTAGCAGTGTCCCAGTTATATAGTCCGGAAGCGTTTCGATAGTATCATCATCATCATCATCATTAGCAGTGTCCCAGTTATATATAGTCAGGAGACGTTTCAATAGCATCATCATCACCATCATTAGCAGCGTCCCAGTTGTATATAGTTAGGAGGCGTTGCGATAGTATCTTCATCAAAATCATCGTTAGCAGTGTCCCAGTTATATATAGTCAGGAGGTGTTTCAATAGTATCATCATCATCATCATCATTAGCAGTGTCCCAGTTATATATAGTCAGGGGGCGTTTCGATAGCATCATCATCATCATCATCATCATTAGCGGTGTTTCAGCTATATATCGTCAGGAGTCGTTACGATAGTATCATCACCATCATTAGCGGTGTTTCGGCTATATATAGTC
>JADDOH010006032.1:0-14201 GCA_016648135.1 Agrypnia vestita | reverse complement strand
CATCATCAGAAACTCGTACCAAAAGAGTACGGCCATCTCAATTATAAGCCTAAAAGAAGGGCGTCACAGGATCACATCTCGTAAAGAAGAGATAGAGTCTCTGGATGCAGTAAGTTCCGGAGGAACAAGGGGGGCCATTTAGTCAATTAGGAAGTTGGTCACCGGGTTTAGGCGGGCGCGGAGCCTCAACCCCCCTCGGCAGAGATGCTGAGGGTTTAAAAAAAAACAAAATTTAGCATTCAAAGAAACTATTATTTCATATAAACTCACGGGCTGTTGTAGAATCCTTTCGAACAAACCATCCCCGAGACCTTATCTATTTATTCATAAAGAAGTTTCACTTCACGAAATGTGGTATTTCGTAGATAGCAAATATATGTATTATTTTCCCACGGAATTAATATGAACAGGTTCATGCACGTCTAGAACGAAACCATTCAAGGTAAGAATTTGCTAATACAAAGTGTTTATAATTATTAATTTCTGTGGTATTTAATATGTGTGAATTTTTCCCTTTGCAACGTTCGGACAATTCTACTGGTTTGTCCTCAAATCGAAAATGTTTTATTTCTAATACATGAATTCTTTCTAGTGTACGTATTTTTATTGTAACATAAATGTATAGATTATTAGGTTGTTAGATGTTTTTATTACGTAATATTATGCAATTGTTTCCACACTGCTCCTATAAAAGAATTTGAAGTTATTACGATACACAACGGGGTCCTTCATCCATTAGACGATTCATGTGCCAATTCAACGACGTATTACGAATAGTATATATTGTATTTATCGAGATTTAGTCGCATTTATTATTTCTAGTGAGGTTTTAAGTATTGGTTCCAGGCGCCATTATGAGGCGGAAATAGTTCATATTCATAGCCCGACTGCAATAGGTATTTTTGTCGCGTAAGAGGTAGCACTTTTAGAAATGTAACTATGTTTTATGTTTCGTCCCTGACGGACAGGATGGTATAGCTGTGGCTATTTAGGTAATATACTTAGTAAATGCAAAGGGCATTAGGTATTTTCAATATAGTATGCGAACCCAAGATGTTAGAAATATTTTAGTTAATATTTTTAGTTAATTTTGCATTCAAAAGCGCAATTTTCACAAAATATTTATTTTCAGTTAATAATTATTTTCAGTAAATGTATAGTTAGCACTGGCAGAGCATTAATATTGTATAGAATACATTATTTATAATATTTCATAGAAGTATAATATTTTATTCCGCGATCCTTTTATAGTTACAGCGTATCTGTCGACCTCAGCCGTTGCCACCCGCGCCATACAACTATTTTCGCTAACATCATACGGCAAATGACTTTATTCATTGCAATGAAATTTATATTATTTAATATTATTTTCCACGACGTATTTTTGACGGGTCACCCCATAGGATTCATCACATTGTTAGCCGCGGCCAGGAGTTGGCAAATCAATTGAACATAGTAGATAAAATTAAATTTCAACTCGCGGAAATTATCCTACTACGTTTTATAGTATATCCTAATACTGAATTAATCTTTTGAACATCTAGAAAACTTTAATAATTTGGAAGACCCCACTATCTACTTGGGTCATCACAGTTGGTAGCCGCGACCAGGAGATCGAAATGAAATATATAATAATAAATTAAACTCGCGTCAACTATTTTACGACTGTATAATATTTTTCATATAACAGAAAACATCTCTAGAAAATACCGTCATTTGACGAGGACCCACCCTCTATCTATCTACACAGAAACATCACAGTGCTTACCGTGACCAGGAGAACGATTTATATTGAAATACAATAAAATGCTTTATAATATTAATTGAACATCATTTCGACATTAAATACAGTCTGCTCGATTTGATTAGGATGCCCACTATCACGCAGACTCATCAAAACCTCAACTGTCCCAGTTCAATATTCTTTCACGCTCATTGTAGATGTACCCGAAAGAACGTATTCTTCCATATTCCAAGAAATAGAACATCCTTAATTTAAAATAATTTTATATTCCGCCATGCAAAACATTCAATGATAATTGTAATGATGCAATTTTTCAATATTGGTTTTTCCACATTGAAAATAATCCTATAGATCGTTTCTACTTCATTCTAGTATAACTCAACTTATTCACCTTAGAATTACTTAGCTAAAGGAGCTTAATTATCATCACTAAATCAAAATTGGCTAATCATTCACCGCATCTCATTTCCTCTTTATCTACTATTACCCTGACTCAAGCCTCCTCTTCCTATCCTATGACTATATTACTATCAAAACTTCCTATGTAACTCATTCCTTTTTATAATTTTCATATTAGTTAACTTTAATATTGTCTGTTGTTTACTATAAATTAATATAAAAATAATCTCCTATCCAACATTTGTGCTTAATTTACTACGCCTAAAATATCCTTTGATGAATGAATCTTTGTAATTGGTTTATGCAAGCAATGTTCACTGAATTCTAACATTATAATGTGCGAAACTGTTAGGATTCCTTATAAAATAATGGAATATAATCGTGAGTTAACTTGTGTGAGGCTTGTGCAGTTGTCCAGTCGCATATTTCATTCATTAATGTATCATATGGTAGAACCGGAGAAAGAAGTATCAGGAATTTGAATAAACGGAATTAACCTGACTATTAAAATGTTTTCATTAAACACGGCAACGCCATTGCAATAAAGATCTTAGATCGGGAGTATTGAAAATTATATTTCATAAGATATGAGACCGGCTGCATACCACATTTACCCAACGGCTGGAGAGTTCTAGGCATTTATCCATATATTTATGATACTTATCGTTTAACAGGCGTCCTAACGCGACGGGATTAAATTCGATAGCAATTTATAAAGCTTATATTTTTACATTAATGTATTTGTTTAAAATACAATGATAATTACAATAATTATTTATTATTAAATATATAATAATTATAGCCTCAGAGTGTTTATTTCAATATTTGTTTTTTTTTGGGCCGTACTTTCATCACGTAAGAAATAAATTTCGTATTTAGTGAGGGAGATGCATAATATTATGACATGCAAAAAATAAAACTAAAATATTAAGAAAAACCGAGAAACACGTCAAGCACGAAACAAAACATTAAAATAAAAATCATAAAGTATCTAAATCCGTGTGTAAAATAATATATAAAATATAACTATTCAATTTTAAATATAAGAACATAAGATAATAATTAAAAAAAGCATAAACTTTATGCTGAGGCATTTTAACAAATTGTTAGTTATGTTATATATATAATATATTATAACCACTTACGGAGATTTTTAGTCTACCGTTTTCGAGACGTGCTCATCTCTTCATCAGGACAACCACTACACTAGCATGTGAATACAACTACATACCACAACCATAGTATTATTCACAAACTAACACCTTTCCTAAATATTCCTCACATGTGTGTTAATCTACCCGAAGTGCATGTTAGCCTTCGGATAGATTAACACGCCTGTGAGGAATATTTGAGGGAGGTGTTAATGTGTGAATAATGCTACGGTTATGGTGTGTAGTGGTATTTACATGCTAGTGTGGTGGTAGTTCTGACGAAGAGACGGGCACGTCTCGAAACCGGTAGACAAAAATCTCCTTAAGTGGTTATATACTAAAATAACTAATATTTTGATAACATTATATATTACGGACGAACATAACTTTATATTATTATAAGGTAACTTAAACTAACCACATAAAACTTTCTTTTTGTATTAACTGCATTCCTTATTGTTTTTAATTGTTATAATTAAGACAACAAAGGCATTTATAGAAAGACCGCGACTGTTAAATTCATTTTTAGTGTCTCAGAAAAGTGTTTTATTATGGAAAATTGTTGTACCTATACATATAATGAAATATAGTTTCTAATGATCTTGAAGTCAAGATTACTCAACTTATTTTTTATTTTTACAAAATGTACTACCTTTAAAGTACACATTGTAAATAAATAATGCATTAAAAAAAAAGTAATAAATAAAAGAATGAAAATATTGATTAACAGAATATAAAAAATAATAATACGGTGCAAAGCACTATAGTACATAAAAAAATTAGGAATTTTCATCTTTGTAGCACAGCCAAAATCAGATAGTGGATCTCAATAATCACTATATTGCAAAACATTGATAAACTATATACAGGAAAAAAACTATATAAAAAAAGTTACAAATGTAAATTAAAAATGAAAATTAAATCTTAGGAAGAAATTTTTCGATTAATAAACATTTGTAATGAAGTATATAAATCACCTGAAACTACCCCTGACAGGAAAGCATATTTATTACCATGTCTGCGTAATCGTTTATCGGTGAGTTTAATTTATAATTTGTATTTCCAGGTTGACAATGAAAAATGTTTTGCCTAGTAGACCCACATAGGTTTTATTATTAAATTAATAAATTTACTTCAGGAAAATCTAATAAACCATAATAAAGTCAGAAAGACTTCTTCTATCAGACAATCATAGCTATTAAGGATACGCATTGGTATTAAACAAATTAAAAAATAATTAAAAATGAACATAGTTATAAAAAATTAAATTCGTAAGACAATATTAAATTTTTTGATGGTTTAAAAACGCTTTATATTCGTATAAACAAGCAATTTAAATTAATATGTTGTATTTATTTCCAATCTTTATGGTGCAAACACTACTAAGTATTTTAAATAATAATTCGTAATGGCCAATATCCTACTAAATAATTTTAATACTTTTAAGCTACAAAAAGAATTCCTGAAAATATGGTGCTAAAAAGTGTGATTTTACGGATTAATTTTTTTCAGTATGATCGTTTAAAATGTAAAAAGATTACGAGTTATTTTATAATCAATAGTAAAAAGTTCCCTCGGGAAAGTTAATTCCGAAATTGCAATCATTCGGTGAACTACCTTTCTAGTTTTTTTTCTTTTATGAATGTTTCTTTTTCAACGAAACTTCGAAACGAGTTTCGTCGCAAAGTGGCAATTTGCATTATTTAATGAACTGAGAGGCGGAAAGAGTTTTCGATAAGTTCAGCTGAGATTTAAAAATTATTTTCCAAATTGAAATACCAACATAATATTTAAAATTGGTTTTTGTGGAAAAGTTATAAATAAGTCTTCAAGATAGACGTCAACTCTTTTCAGAGATGAAATGGTGGCAGTACCAAATCCATATAAAAATACTTGGTGTATAAGTTATTCGGTATTTGAATTGTAGCTTTGGCGTCAAAATATAATGGATTACTTTGAAATACAGTTATAATCCGAAGTTCAGTAAAGCAAGGGCGATGTTAGTAAAAAAATCACGTGAATCAAGGCGCGAACTTTCATACTAGTGGTATGAGATATCAGGTACAGTAAGTAATAATTGAAATAAAAAATGGTTTTCACTATACAATCATGGAAAGAAACAGTAATAAATTAATTAATACAACGTATGTCAAACAAGGACACATCGCGTCGAGGAGGAAGGGAAATTAAAATAACGTAACTCAGAGTATTGCAGTATTCATATCGGTATGTGTTGAATCTTCCTCCAATTAATAGACCTGTGTGGTCTGTTCTCTAGAGGATAGCGCCTTCTGTGAGGTGGATTTCCAGTTATCCTTCCATCTTTTGGGAGCTCTTCCACAATGGCGGGTTCCAAGAGGCAGATTATGTAGTGCGATATAAGGGAGTCTGGTTCTGTCTATTCTTGGACAAGATCATTCGTGTCTCTTCATCGTTATCTGCTCCATCGTACAATGTCCTCAGTCTCGCGTATCTCTCTTATTCTGGTGTTCCTCACATGATCCCTCAGCGTCTTGCCTGCTACCATCCTCAATGTTTTCATCTCGGAAGTCCTTAATATTTGTTTAGTCCTAATTGTGTCTGCCCTTGCTTCAACGCCTATGTATATCTTACGCATGTTTTGTAGATTATCATCTTGCTCTTAATGTGTTGAATAACGCAAATATTTTTAGGTAAAATATTTCGAAACTTCATGTTCACTTTCGATAGCATTTGGATATTAATAAAACTCTCCACCTTATTATAAACATATACGTAGAGCAGAGCGGGGTGCAATGGGATATCTTAGGTTGTCATCATTTGGAATAATAATTATTATTATCTCGCTAATAGATCAGTGAGGAAAAATAAAGCAACGCTGAGAGTGATTTATCTCAAATAAATCTCTGACATTTAACTCAACCAAATCTCTGAGATTTGTATATACTAAATATGTCAACTAAATTTCTGAGATTTTTCTCCACGATATATTTGAGATTTGAATCAACGAATTCTCTAAGATATACCAAAACTCAATCTCGGAGATTTGTCTCAAAAAATCTCTAAAATATATATCAACTATCTGAGAATTATATCAACCAAATATGTGAGTTTTACGTCATTTAAATCTTCGAGATTTACTTGAGACATGTGTTTTTATTTATCTCATCAAAAAATGTATTTCTTAATTATTTTCTGAAATGAATTTTTCCTTTTTTCGGTTGCTGTATTGGGGTGTTCTTCTTTGTTCGTAATCTCATATTCGTATTAAATTTTTCAACCGTAAGAAATTCTTCCTGAATTAATTATTATTGTTAAGACATTGTCCCCCGGGAATTCCCGGGGGAATCTCGCTGAGAAATTTTCTGCGGTATTAAGGTTAAGAATTCCTCTCAAATCTCTGGAGTCGTATAGCTCCCGAGGGTAAATTAAGCATTGTCGGTAAAATAAGATGATCATTTTTACCTAAATTTACCAGTCAATGTTGACTACAAAATTACTACAAGGCTAATTTAGGCAATAAATTATCTCCAGGTCTTGAACTATCGATCTCATTGTTTTTAGATTGAAGATATGTAGGTATAATAGTTGTACCTGTATTAAGTAACATATTTATATAATTTCGAATATCCACATCGATCAAGAAACCTGCCAAATAGTTTATTACTAGAATTGTCAGTACTTACCATAGTTAGTAAGATACAAGTGTTGTACATACTTGTTGTACAGAAATTAATCCGATTGGCTCCAAAATCAATTAGCATGCTCAAGTAAAATGATGCTATTTCCGGCTTTGAGCGACTAATTAATCAGTTAATGCGGTTCTCGGTTGCCTTCTTTTCTGGGCATTCGTGGTGGTGAGTCTTTTCTCTTCTCTCTATTGCATTCACTTTCACTTATATACTCCCCCCATCTATTTTCAGAATAAAAAATTCTTTCTTTTTTTAAATAGAGTTGCGAACACGGAATACGTTTTCTTATCTTATATAAACTTACGATTTTCAAACTAAGATAAGCAACTGTGCTATGCAAATAGGATCAACTTGCTGGTGTCCTAGAATGGGGCTCGAATCACCGACCACCAGATATATAATGCAGTCATCGAGGATTACTAATTTATAATGTACTGAATTCGATATTTTATAGGAGATATCGCTCGTAAATTTATAGGAAACATGATTTTGGAAGGGATGGATACATACAATCTAGAATTCAGTACATTTTAAATTAGTAATCCTCATTCAGAACATTTTAATTTTTTTTTTTGGATATTGCTGGCTTTGCTTTTATACCTTTTATACCCCACATATAAGGTATCTTGTAGCTAGCAGTAAAATTTTCGGATGAATCTTCTTCACTAAAATTTGAATAGAAAATATTCTTTACACTTAGGTGAAATATCAACAGCTAGGGACATAAGTCACATCAAAGTTTACATTTTTTTCAACATTTCTGACACATCTTCCGTAAAATGTTATAGAACCTAACATAAAAGTAACTTATCGAGTATTCGAAATTCATTCGCTTTGATACAAGTAAAATAAAATGATTAAAACTATGTAGACTTTTGAATCATGTTCTTTTTAAAAGTCCAATATTATACAGAAAATAAGTCAGAAATTTCGGAAAAAATATGCAAACTTTGATGTCGCTTATTATCATCAATATGACGCGATCCAATGAAAATTGAAAGAAACGCAAACGACTCTAAACCACATACACACACATGCATAATATTCAAAGACGCACAATTATTTTTTTATTGTTTTAGTATCAAAATGATTTACGTAAATTTGCGGTTCGACATCAGATTACGTAACGTTCAAACTCGTTTAGCCCAAGTAAACATCGCAATCAACCATCGACTCCATATCCTGGTTTTTTTCTTATCTATGTAAACTTGAAATACAATAAATAACCTCCGTCAACACATTTCAAAGCAACGATCTCGATGATTTCGTTAATTCGCTGGACGGCATTCAGGACACGGGTCTCACCGGTAATGACCCAAATACTCCGATTGACGCAATGTCGGGCATTACTTCGCATCGGAATACACAGTGCGGTCGATAGAATTGCGTCAGCTTTATTTGTCTAATTCGGTCTCCCACATCTTCGTTGCAATTGCATTTCACCGCGTACTTTCTCAGACAGCTTCCGCAATACGGAATATGTGCAATATAGAATGTTGGAAAATCCTGAATCATTTAAATACGTAACGTCTCTCTATTACTATTAAACGTCTTCTGAAAATCTATCGCTATTATATTCAAGAAATTAGATATGTATATAGATAAGATACGGAAATTTAGTACGTCGAGAGATAAGATATATTTTTTTATTGAGATCTAAACTAGCGTAATTTAGTCTTACAATTCAAATTTTTATATAATTTATTATATAAATTTGATGCTTCACTATAATTTATACGAAATAAATCATATTTATTTGATATATTATATGTAGTGTATATAGTGCAAAGGCAGCAATATCCAAAAAAAATTGAATGCAGTCATCGAGGATTACTAATTTATAATGCACTGAATGAGAGATTTTATAGGAAAATAGCATATAAATTCATAGGAAATATGATTTTAGTAGGGATAGATAAATAAAATCTAGAAAAAGTACATTTTATATAAGAAATCCTCGATGACTGCATTTAAAACATTTATTTTTATTTTTTGGATATTGCAGCCTTTACTTTTACACCCCACATATTAGGTTTGTAAGGCCAGGCGCAAACAATTTAAAGTACCCGTGTTAATGTCTTCTTAATGTTTCCTTCTAACGGAAAAAAATAAAAATTACAAATAAAGCTGTGTAGGTGCGCACGTGCTCTTGGCTAAGAGAGCAGTCCAATTTTTATCTGATTTTATTGAAGTTATACGCGTCTTAGGTAAAATTTTAGTATACAGCCAAACGTGCGAACGTGATTTTAGAGAAGGGAAGGAAGAAACACGCTTGATGCATTCGACCATAACCGGACCGTTACAGGACCACGAACGGAGCATGACTGGACCATGACCGGATCACAATCGGACCATAACCCGCCCATGACTGGACCATGACGTGTGTCCATGGTCGTGTTAATGTAGTGCATGCTAGTCTTTCAGACATTCTTGGTCATGGACTGGACCAGGCCTACTACATGTCCAATCTGAGAGGTATTTTTAAAATTAAAATTATTTGAAATAATGTCACTCTAAGATTATCTATCAGGGTCAACAATAACCTATGGATGGTCTGTTTATTAGAAAACAAAAATTTATTATAATTTTTTATAAAGGTGTAAGTCAGTCATTTTTAACGGGTAGGTAAAAATGTATTACCTACCCGTTAAAAATGACTGACTTTTAGTCATAACACGGAATTTATGTATTTTTTGTATTTTATACCACATAATTATTTGCACCATCTGCTAGCGAGAGTGACGGACATTGTTACATGGAGAATTATGTAATTTGATGATGATAAAAGTAATCCACAATGATCTTGGTAATAAAATCAATTTATTAATTTTTTCGCGGATAATCTAAAAAATTTTCAAGAAAAATTTAGGCTTGTTTATGATTGGTTTTCCTGTACACATTAAATGCTAATTTTATTTTAAATATATTTAAATTGCATAGAATATTCTTTAAAATATGACAGCGACCGCTCTAAATGCCCCGGTTGACCTTTTGGTAAATTCTGATTACCTAAATCCTCAAAGTAAAAATATATTCTGAACCGCTCAAACGCTCTGGTTTTAGATTAATTATGCACATGGCGTAATGTGTACGCTCCATACACATCGAGACTCCATCGGATATTACAGAGAATATTGTATGAGTGAGTGAAGGGTTACTGAAAATTTGTAAAGTATTTTATTTTACGTTACTACCTTTAATAACAGGGTTGAAGGGTAGGAATATTTTCTGATTTTGCTGCTTTTAAAATTTCTAGACCCCTACTCCACTAATCATGAATTAAATTCTTGAATGTAATTTATTAATATTTTTAATATTTAAAGCATTCAATTTGTGGGTATATATTTTAAATAAATATTTGTCAGTAGGTATATAACCACATGCGGAGATTTTTAGTCTACCGATTTCGAGACGTACCAGTTTTTTCGTCAGGATAACCACTACACTAGCATGTAAATTCCACTACACACCACAACCATAGTATTATTTACACACTAAAAACTTTCAAAATATTTCATAATATTTCTCACATTACTGTTTTTATTAATTACTGCAGACATTATTTGTAATCACAGATAAAATGGTTATTACAAATTCTATATTGAAAATTACAATTTAGAGTCGTTAACATTTATTGTACAATATTTGATTTATTTGAAATATAAGTTATCGATCTCATGTGACAAAATGAACAAAAAAAGCTTTCCACCACATTTTTATTTTATTTTATTCGGTCATCCAACAGGGAAACACAATTGCTTGGTAAGACAAAATACAGAAAAAATAGTTGAATGTCTCCCACAATTAAAGGATGACACAGATAGACATAATTATAGACAAGTCAATTTGATGTGAATGACAGATCAAATAAAATTTTACAATTTTATTTAAATGATTGTTCCTAATTAAACTTTGTTATAAACATAAAAAGGTTCGTAATATATATAATTCACATGGTCAGGGAGGGGGACGAGTTTCTAGTATCTGCCTCACCATATGACGATACTCTTCATATTTAGTATTAAAAATATCTATTGAATTCAAGAGGTAAATTATAATCTGAGCATATGCGTGGGATGGGAGAGGATTTTTGGTATAATAAGTTAGAAAGTTTATATATCTAGCAAGGTAGGTAGTAACTGCGAGGCTATATTATCGTATATTTATATGTAGGTATGTACATATTTTATTTAAATATATTTAAGATACAATGTTTTTTGTACATTTCTTTTTGTAAATTAATAATTCATCCATGTGAAAGCCCTAAGTTCATATAAATAACAACAATAAAATATTATTCAAACCAAAGTAAAAGAAATAAAAGAAAAAGAAATATATTCTAAACTAACATTGTTGTAGTAGTTCACTTCTAATGTGAGGCATACTCTAAAAAGTACTGAATAAACTTTTATTTTATCTTATTTCTGTCTATTTCAAAAGTAGCGAGTGTGCAGTGTGCGTAAGTAATAAGCTTTTCAGAGGCGAAGCATAGTCGAAAATAAAAGAATTCTCCAGAGTCCTGGAGCTATTCAAAATATTCAGCAATCCGCACGACTTCTTTGTAGAGGTCAAGTCGTCAGCGAATTAACTCCGCAAGGAAATATGGAAATGACAGTCGTGGATTGCTACCACCGCTCTGCACTGCAACAATGTAAATATTCCTATCTTCTATGCATCTGCATGATCACAATAGCAAGTCATGATACAGATTTACCTTTGTGATCCCTCAATTAATATTAAAATACATTTTATGCTTAACAATAATAACTCTCTGCTTTTAAGGTTATTAAACTTTTAAGTTTAGGCGCATTGAGAGATTTTTTCACACCACGAAGTCACGTATCACGAGTTAAGATAGCGATTTTTTGAGTAATGATTTAACCAATCAATAGCAGTTCTTATAGGTACACGTTGTTTGACAATGGTGATATGAAAATTTCAAATGCTCCGGGCGCCGTTTTTGTTGTTGACTTTCTACTAGCTGCAATTCGTCAAAAATGACATTGGTTCGCGTCTTTGCTAAGCCCTAGTATATAATATATATAATAGCATCTTTTTGGAGCTCCACGGAGAGGCGGTTGTAGCAACATGCGTTGAACGGCCGGTTCGGGTTTGGTGGACCGAGGTTCAAGTCCCATTTCCGGCCGTTTAATTTCCTTTTCTTAGCCGTGAATTTGAACGAAATTTTGGGCGTTACACGAAGTTATGGGGACTGACAGACAGACAGACGGGCGGAGAGACAGCGAAATTATTATGTTTGAAATTATTATGATCGAAGTGTTAGTATGGTGATTGAATTATGCTGTATTCCACGTCTGGTTTTGTGGTATCTCGGCAGTGCGGTGTAAGTATTTTTTGCTAAGCTACAACTGGCTATGGAGCCCAACTACCGTAGCGAAACACAAATACTCCAGGCTTGAATTAATCATATAGATGTATTGTAATCTCACCGGAAATCGAACCCAGAACCCTCGGAATGGTAAGCCAGTATCATGCCCACTGACCTATGAGGGTTGCCTTAAGTGCTTGATTCATTTTCTCTTTTATATACAAGCAAAATACAATTCGGTACGTGGGTACAGTATTTTACGACATATTTTCTATCCGCTGATGGAGTTATATACAGCTATGTTCCAATGCAAAGTAAACAACACACAAATAGTTTTTTTAAGTATGTTAAAGAAGTATAACTTCTTTGTACATAAAAACACACAGCGAATATGTTTTTAATATATCGCAGTGATTAATACCAAAATCATCTTGTATGCTGTGAAACATAATTATGCGTGAGTATTATTCACACTATCCAGAGAAGTTGGGAGAGGTGATAAATACCTTTTCATTTCCTTTAGAGTTCATTTATCACTCTAACGAGCCATTGTGCATTTCGGGTATCGAAGATCACTCTTTATAAATTGGGCAATGAACAAGGCAAATTCAACCAATTGTTTTCAAGAAACCAATTTAACAATTTCAAAGTAAATTTTATTGCAGCTAATAAAATAATACACCAGGTATCACAATGACAGTGTGCAAAAATGTCATATATTTCTGGAAGCCAAGGTTAGACTTGGTTAGGTTATATTAGAATGTGTGAAATGTTATGAAAAGACCCAGTTAATTAATTAAAAAAATACATGTAACACCTGTATAGGAATCGTTTCATGGAATTGTTAGTTTCCAATGCAGCGAAAGTATTGTATTTCTACAAAGTCTAAAGCTATCAGGGCAGTGAAGTTTAAAAATCTGCCGTTACTGGCTTCAGCTTTAAATTATATTCCGACTCCGAAATATTTTATGGAATATTTATTCATCAGCCAATTTTTAAATAGCTATCAACTTTATATCGCAATGAAATCTAAAAAAAAGGAATACACGCCACGGAACGCCAGAATAAATTTACCAACTTTATTAAATCGGGAACGTCTTAGAACTATTATTTTTAATGTAAAACACTTTATTATAATGTTGCAATTCTTACGATGTAATTTAATTGTATTTATTTGTTGTTTAACTTAACTTGTGTCGGTTTTTCAAATGAAGTGGTCAAGAGTAAATTAAACAAGTCAATAACGTATTCTCTTTTATTATTTACAATTTATTGCCAACTTTTAATTCGTCTCTGCGATAAAAATCATCTGGTCGTGGTTTTAAGAACTCAATCAGAAGGTGTCGCAAATGCTCTCTTTTTTATTTTATATTCCATTTTGAAGGACTGTAATTAAATCAAAATATAATAATTTCGTTGTCTGTCCGCTGTCTGTTTATCGCCGTAACTTCGTGTAAAGTCCGTAATTTCGTTCGAATTCACGGCTAAAAAAATGAAATTAAACGGCCGGAGACGGCTTGAACTCCAGGCCAACAAACCGCCGCCGCAGGCCGCCTCTCTGTGGACCGCCAAAAAGAAACTTAAAATATATACTAGGGCTTGGCAAAGACGCGAACCAATGTTCGGTCATTTTTTACGGTTTGCAGCTAGTAGAAAATAAACAACAATAATGGCGCCGGGAGCATATTCAATTTTCGTAACACCATTGCAAAACAACATTAATCATTACTCGAAAAATCGACATCTTATCTTTTGATTGGTGATTCGTGATTTCATGGTATGGAAAAATCTCATCATAACCGTCAAAAATAACATTTTTGACCGGTGATAGCTAGTAAAATAATAAATGTAACGTAGAAGCAAATACAATATCTTGTAGATACATACTTTTTTTTTCAAACTAATTA